>WOXC01003298.1:0-259431 GCA_011680675.1 Gymnobelideus leadbeateri
GGAGGGGAGGTTGGAGGCACCCATTTTTAAAGTATTTGAGGATCAAAGTAGGGAATGGACCAGGTGGGGGGGGTGGGATGGGTGGGAGGGAAATATAGCCAGTCTTTTACAATATATCTACTATGGTAATGTTTTGCATAGCTATACACGTACAACATATACTGAATTGCTTATCTTCCCAGCGGTAGTGGGTAACAAGGGACGAAGGGAATGGATCTTGAATTCAAAGTTTTAAAATTAAATGTTTCAAAAAATATATATATGTATATACATATATATATATATATATATATACTATTATTAATACCGTTTTGCATGTAATTGGGAGATAAGATGAGTGCATTGGGGCACAGAAATTCATCTTGCCCTAATATAAAAGTCGAAGGGGGTATGGGAGAAGATATGGGAGAGATCAGATTGGATGAGGGTATATCCTGTGGGATTGCTATTCTGGGGTGGTGGGTAGGGGAAATATGGGTAAAAATTGTAACTCAAAATCTGGCTGGAATGAATGATGTAAACCAGAAGTGAATAAAGCATTTGGAAAAAAAAGAAATGACTCATGCCTGGAATGAAACAAAGCTAAAACAATTACCTCCCCCTTCCCCATTATATGACATGATTATAACTATGTCCCTTTTTATTCTTTTATAGCAAATTATATAAGCAAGAATATTTGAGTTATATAAGTTAAACACTAGATCTAATAAAATTGGATTGATACTGGAACATCTCTGAGTTACTATAATAGGGTACAAAGATGAACATCTTACAATTTTATCCTATGTTTGTGGTCAACTTTTAATATAGGGATGATATCCTCAAAAGGGGAAAGTTATTAGACAAGGTAATATGACAAAGATGTAATGTTAATTCTTTCTAATTACATGGAATAGAAAGTTTTGAGAAAGAAGCTGCATTAGACTATTTTATCTAAGACCTATATACATATGTATATGATTGGCTTCCAAAATTTATCTATCATGGAAATTCAGTCTTCAAGTATATTTTAGTAATACTTTCTCAAAATTGGGTTAAGGATTTTTTTTTTTTTGAGTGGGCAAGGCAGGGCAATTGGGGTTAAGCCACTTGCCCAAGGTCACATGGCTCATAAGTATTAAGTGTTTGAGATTTGAACTCAGTTCCTTTTGACTGCAGTGCCGGTGCTCTATTCACTGTGCCACCTAACTGCCCACAGATTAAGGATTTATTAACTATAGATTTTACACATAAATTGTACTCATAATGGTAAAGACAGTGAAATGATATTCTCATATTTAAAGTATTTGTCTAATAGTTTTAAAAGGCAGAAGAATAGGCCATAAATTAGCTTCCTAAGAAAAAGTACTAACACCAGACATTTACAAGTGAATTCTATCAAATATTTAAAGATCAACTAATTCCAATATTAAATAAATTATTTAGAATAATATGAAAAGATGGAATCCTACCAAACTCCTTTTATGAAATAAATATAATAGTGAGAGCAAAAATGAGGAAGAATAAAAACAGAGAAGAGATAATTATAGACTAATTTATCAAAAAAATCAGGCATTATTTATAATAGGGATCTGGTTTGAAATAAGGATGCCCACTGTCACCAATATTATTCAATATTGTATTAGAAATCCTAGCATACAATAAGAAAAGATAAAGAAATAGAAGGAATAAAAAGAGTGAATGATGTTACAAAACTATTTCTTTTTTCAGACAATATCATATCACAGACAGAAAGAAAAACCTACAAGAAGAAATAGCAAGAGATGCCCCACTTAAAATAACAAAACACAGTATAAAATATCTGTAAGTACATCTGCCAAAACAAACCCAGGAACTATAGAAGATTTAAATAATTGGAGAAATAAATTGTTCATAGGTAGGTAGGACCAAAATAATAAAATATTCAAACAAATAATCAAGAGTAGCCAAGGAACTAAGAAAATATGTAAAGTAAGGAGGTTTAGCAGTGTGAGATCTGAAACAATATTATAAGGAAGTAATCATCAAAACTGTCTGGTGCTTGCTCAGAAATTGAATGATAGCTCATAGTTCTTTTTTTTTTGGAGGGGGGGAGGCAGGACAATTGGGGTTAAGTGACTTGCTGAAGGTGTAATAGTAATGAAATTTGAAGATCCCCTTGTATTGCTAAACTGACAGGTGCTTAGCACCTAGTTTCAAATTAAGCCTCAGTTAAAGAAACAGAAGGTGTGAACCCCTGTTGCTGATGTAACAGGAAGGGCCTGAACAGAGAGGAGCAATATTGTATATACAGAAAAACCCCAGCTGGGAAAGTCAGAATTTCCTGGGAACTTGTGGTAGCAGAGCTTCTTCTGAGAGTCAGCCAAGCTATTGAGGACTTCTGAATGTCAGCCAAGCTTCTTAGGATTCCCCAAGGGGCAGCTGGAGCTTCTGAGGACTTCTGAGGGCCAGTCAAGCTACTGAAGATTTCCAAGGGCCAGCTGGAGCTGCCAGGGGAGGCATAACTGTGGTGTCAATGCTTTGTTTGTGGCTTTGGTAAGTGTTGACTTCCCAGGAAGAGAGACTGTGAAGGATTTAAGGTGGACTGGACACTGTGAGCTTCAGTGTGGAACAGGAACTGCATGGAGAGCTGGACAAGGTTCTGGGAGCTGTCTTCCTTTGAACCCAGGTGACAGTTTGGTGGATTCAGGTAGGAGCTGGAACCATGGAAAGGGAACCAGGATAGCTGAGAGCCAGCCTTGTCAAGCTGAAAGAAGACTTTACTTGGATACTATGTACTGACTGAGAAGATTATGCTTCACTGTGACCTAGGGGTGGAGAACATTGACTTTTGTACTTTGTGAATGAATTAAGGATTTTGTGATTGACTAAATGAATATATATATTTTTTTATGATTGGAAACTAATCTCCAATTGAGACTACCCCAGGGGTGGAGTGCTTTGTCTTTTGTATTTTGTGCCCCTTAAGGAGGGAAGTGTCCTTATGAATGATTGGATGATTGAGTTACTAAGTGATTGATTGACTAAATATTGTACATTGCTCAAAACTATGTGACCACTGTGATGAAAACTATGTGGCCATTTTAGTGGAAAGTTGTTGACTTGTGACATGATGAATGTTGTATTTTCATTTTCTGTGATAAGTTGTAACATTGTGAATGCTGTACCTTGATTTTCTGTGAATGTTTTGTTCTGATTTTTTACTGAATGTATAGAATGTTTGCTATACTAAGTAATCAGAATCTTGAAGCTATTCACAGTGGCAGTCCTCTAGAAAGCTGCTGGTGCTTGGCTTTACACAAGGTCATACAGCTAGTAAGTGTTAAGTATCTGGGGCTGGATTTGAAATCAGGTCCTCCTGACTCCAGGGATGGTGCTCTATTCACTGCTCCACATAGCTGCCCCCTCATAATTCTTTTTAAAGACATATCAGGTACAGGATTTAGGTAAGGAGAGAAACAGCAAATGGTATATAAGCCGAAATTCTCTGAAGTTTTAAAATTGGAGAACAAAATTTAAATGGTTGTACTAAATTATATTGCCTCAGAATTATCTAGGAACCTCTAGATTTGGAACCAGAGAATCAGAGCCTCTTTCATAATTGTCCTGAGAATAAAGCCTATTGTCTAAAAAAGATATCTAGGGACCAGATAACTATATGAGACAGGTGGGACTCAAAATGTGTTAATTAAAGGCCTATTGAGAATAGGTTACTAGGATATAAGGAGATGATGTCAGTTAAATATTGGTGATAGTTACTGTATATTTACTTTTCAGTTTTCTTGGGTGCCCTGTTGACATGTAAATCTCCCTTCTTAGAGCTAATCCACTGTGAGCCTTTGAAATAGTTTAATTTATAACATGCCAATTATTTGTACCTAACAATGTAATTATGCAATTGTGGGAAATGTGAGAAAAATGTTATTGCATTTTTTTGAACCTGGTGTTGTGTGACTGGGAAAGTGGATCATCTCTATGTGTTATTTAGAGACTCTTAACTAAGGACCTATGTGATGCTTACCAGAAATTCAGACTCAAATATTTATGCAAGGAATTTTCTCTAAGGAACTATACCAGTTCCTTCTCCTCCTCCTTCCCCAACTACTGAATGGCAGACCCCTCTGGGGACCTCAAGGTTCATCTAGTATGTATCCAGAAGCACCCAACATCCAGATTAGACAGCTATCCCAAGATTCCAGACCAGGGCTGACTATATGGTCCTAGTTTTTTTCTCCTCTTCCTTTTTTATGTGCCCAACCATCGAATCCCTGATTCAAGCTTTTGCTGAAATTTTCTCCCTCTACATTCTTGGCTCCCCTCTCTTTTCTGTTTGCAAGAAAACAATGGCTAGCAACGATATCTGAGACACACTTAACCAACAGGTCCCTTTGAACAACCGAGGGCCTGGTATAAAAATGGTCACCCTGGCCCAACTGGCCTCTTATAGCATTGTAACTTATCCTTGCCTCCCCTTTATTGGCCAGAACAGTAGGAGTTCTTTCAGACTCTCTTTGGCCAAAAAGGGGAAATGTCAAGATGTTAGGAGACACCCTATTTTGCAGACCTAAGAACCACCAAGTAAGCTGTGGCCTGAGATTAGCATAACAACAATCCTGCTCATCCTCCGGATGATTTCAACCTCTGACAAAATCCAGTCTAGTTGTTGTATTGCTTTGACGAGGATCAGGTGTTCTCTGAACTCAGACAAGGTTGGAAAAGTACCCATGTCCAGTTATGAAACAGTGCTATAAATCAAAATTTGTCTCATTGTTGCTTTTACCCCTCATTATCAGGGCTACAGCTCACCATGTGGCCATTGGTATAAGTATTGAGATCTCCCTCTAATGCCTTGTGTTCCTCCATAAGGTGCAGGGCCCTGGTACATATGTCCTTGCTTTTAGGCCATTTCCCTAACCTTGAAATTAAACTTCTGTTTGATTCCTGACTCTGTTGTTTCTAGTCTGCTGTGTTCAGCCCTGGCCATCCACAGGTTAGAGGCTAGTTTGGTCCCATTGACAAACCAAACTGCAATGTAGTTTTATTATCTTTCTTGATTTACGTAGTACTGGCTAAAATGTTCAAAGTATTCATAATATTGTATAATACAGGAGGGTATTTGAATTGAAATATCATTATATGTGAACATTAAAATGATAAATATTATTATTCATAATACTATATATTAATATAAATTATATATTAATATTAAATGAATTTAATAATGAAATACTATGTTCCATTATTATTTAGTGTTCCTTTCATTAACTACTTTAAGTATATCAAACACAATATGCAAATTAATAGGTAATAGGTAGAACATTTATTAAATACTTACCATGTTCTAATCACTGTGCTAAGGGATGAGGGCATAAAGATAAAGAATCAAGACAGTCCCTACCCTTGAAAAGCTTACATTCTTATAGTGGAAAATAAGACATAAAAGAGAACTGCAAAGTAAAGAGTCAAGTAGGAATCCATGTAGGGGCAAGGTGCTTTATGAGGAGGAGTAAAAGTAAAGGAAGATAAATTGTGAATAAAGTGAAGCATTGAGTCCTTCCTGAAATAATGGTCCCAGAAGGCAGTTGGTCATCAGGAGAACAGGACCTAGGAGTGGAGGCATGTCCAAGATATGAATGTGGCTGCTGCTGATGAGAAGTGTAGAAGAGGATGAGGAGTAAAATTGTGAAGTAGATTTGTTTCTTTAGAAAAATAGTTGAAAAGGAAAAGGAAAAAAAAATTAGGGAGTCAAGTCTCTGACATGAAACATTTCCTTTTATTCAATTATTGTCATATTGAAGCAAAATATTTGGGTGGGAGGAAATTAAAGAGAAATAAACTATGTCATTAGTTGTCAATATACAATTATTATAAAACAAGACTTCATATTGTGAGACCTTTGATATTTCCCCAAGTTTAGGAACATTAAATTGCAGAGAGGAAATTCACCATTTCACCTTTTTGGATGCTTCAGCAGAATATAAATATCATCCAAGTTATACAGAGGCCATGCATTTCAGTAGAAAACAAGCTCTAGCACAGCTTGTCAAATGAGAAGGATTCATATACAAGTCTACAGATTAACTGTGTTTCTGTTTTCTTAGGACAAACCTTATTAATTTTGGAGAAACTCTTTACCAGAAGAATGGCTATGGGTGATGATTCCTCCCTCCCTCCCTACATTCTTACTTCTCTCCCTCTATTCCTTCCATCTTTCCTTCCTTCCTTCCTTCCTTCCTTCCTTCCTTCCTTCCTTCCTTCCTTCCTTCCTTCCTTCCTTCTTCCTTACTATAATTACACAATACATCTACACACACATATATATGCATACACACACACACACACACACACACACACACACATATATATATATATATATATATATGTATATATAGTATTAAGCTGTTTGTATTTGGCATGACAGTAATGGGAGACTTATTTTTAAACAATGTGAATATTTTTGGTCTTCTTTATTACCTATGAAGTGCAAAATACCCAACAGAACTTGGACAAAATTTTTCATGAATTTGATGAATAAAGAACACAAAAACATCTCTTTATATAATTTGTTTATGAAACACGATTTTAAAATTTCCTTCTTTCTGGGGTAAAATAATTAGGTTTTTACCAGATATTGTCCATGTTTCCATTTATTATATTTTCATATGTTTTCCAAAATATCATTCTCTAAAAATTAATCTTGCTTGAATGACTGTATATTTTAAGATATCCTTCTATATATGTAAGCTTTATTTTTTTTAAATTGAAAACAAATTACTAAAAAAATGGATAGAGATTTGCTTAATTAATCTACAACATTTTTGATTAACTTCTCCAGTGACCCAATTAAGGTGTCGCAGATATTTCTGAAGATATTCCTAAATAAAATTAAAATTACTTTAAATTGCATGTCAGAGGCACCAAGCAACTGGTTTCATTCCAGGTTTAACTACATAAATTATAGATGTCAAATAAGACAACAATGTAAATGGAATATAATGTGAGGATGAAACTATGTCTAAGTACTGGTGATAGGTTTGCTGTGCTACAGCTATCATAAAGGAATTGGGTGTGATTTTTCTAGAAAACCAGGAATAACCTGTGAATTTTTAAGGCCATTAACTCTCTCAAGCCATGGAAGAAAAGTTAAAGCTATGTTTATATTATGATGCATACACAAACCTCTCCATTTACTTCTTTAGATACCAAATATCTCTTACCAGCTAAATGCAAAGGATTCTTCCAAATCCTCACCATTCATGACCTCTCTGCAGCTTCTGATATTGCAGATCACCCCCTCCTAAATACAGAGTTCTTAGAAAAGGAAGAGAGAGAGGAGAGCGTTCCAGGCATGGATGATACAGGACCTGAATCTATACATATACCAATAAATAATTCCAGGCTTGTAGATCTCTTGTACCAGCAATCACTTTTAACAACTTACAATTTGAACACAAGAACTGACTCATGGTTGCATTTGACTTAGATACATAGATTTATTTGCTAATGTAATTTCTTCTTTTTTTTCTTTTTTTGAGTCTTCTTTGCAATTTATTTATTTATTTATTTTTAGTTTTGAACATTAATTTCTATAAGATTTTGAGTTACAAATTTTTACCTCATCTCTCCCCTATACCCCACCCCAAGATGGTAAGCATACTGAATACTCCTTCCCCCAATCTTCTCTCTCTTATATCCTCTCCCACCTCTTCCAAACACCCAGCATTAATTTCTTGTAGGGCAAGAAGGATTTTTATATCCCATTGCCTGTATATCTTATTTCCCAGTTGAATGTAAAAAGAAAACAAAACAAAACTATTTTTTACATTTGATTTTTTAAACTTTAAGTTCCAGATACTCTCCCTTCTTCCCTCCTCACCAACCCCTACTGGGAAGACAAGCAACTCAATTCAGGTTGTACATGTGTGGTTATGCAACACTTTTCCATAGTAATCATATTGTGAAAGACTATATATTTCCATCCATCCTATACTGCCCCCCTATTTATTCTATTTTCTCTTTTGACTCTCCCTTTTTGAAGGTGTTTCCTTCTAACTAACCTCTCACCCGATCTGCCCTCCCTTCTCTCATCCCCCCTCTCATCCCCCCTCTCATCCCCTTCACCCATACTTTCCTGTAGGGTAAAATACCCAATTGATTGTGTACATTGTTCCCTCCTTAAGCCAAATCCAATCAGAGTAGGGTTGATTCTTAACCTTTCACTTTCCTGCTCTTCCCCTCCATTGTAACAGTTTTCTCTTGCCTCTTTTATGTAAGATAATTTACCCTATTCTATCTCACCCTTTCTCCTTCTCCTAATATATTCCTCTAACCTCATAATATTATTTTTAGATTATCATTCCTTCATATTCAACTCATTCTGTGCCTTCTGTGTATACATGTACACACACAAACTCACACATATACACATACATATACATACACCCACATATACATACATATATCTATGCATATATATATATACATACATATATCTATGCATATACACACACACACACACACACACACACACACACACACACACATATATTTCCTTCAACTGTGCTCATACTGAGAAAAGTCTCACGAGTTTCAAATATTATATTTCTATGTAGGAATGTAAATAGTTCAACTTTAGTAGTTTCCTTATGATTTCTTTTTCCTATTTACCTTTTCATGCTTCTCTTGCATCTTGTATTTGAAATTCAAATTTTCTGTTCACCTCTGGTCTTTTCATCAAGAATGCTTGAAAGTTCTCTATTTCATGGAAAGATCATATTCTCCCCTGAAGTATTATACTCAGTTTTGCTGGGTAGGTGATTTTTGGTTTTAATCCTAGCTCTGTGAACTTTGGAATATTTTATTCCAAGCCCTTTGATCCCTTACTGTAGAAGCTGCTAGATCTTGTGTTATCCTGCTTGTATTTCCACAATACTCAAATTGTTTCTTCTTGACAGCTTGTGATATTTTCTCCTTGACCCGGGAACTCTGGAATTTGGCTATGATATTCCTAGGAGTTTTCTTTTTGTGATCTTTTTTCAAGAAGCGACCTGTGAATTATTTCAATTTATATATTGCTCTTTGGTTCTATAATGCCAGGGTAGTTTCCCTTGATAATTTCTTTTTTTATCCTTGTTAATTTGTTTGGTTACTTTTAGTTTGCAAGATTCAGTTCCACAGTCCTTTGTGTTTTAAGTTTTCTCCCCCTCCCTATCCTCCTCCTGCCCCAATTTCCCACCTCCCTCTTAATCTTGGTTATGTTGGCTTTGTTTGTACAGAAGGTTTTCAATTTAGTGTAATCAAAACTATCCATTTTTGCATTTTATAATGTTCTCTAATACTTGTTTGGTCATGAAGTCTTTTCCTCTCCACAAATCTCACAGGTAAACTATTCCTTGCTTTCCAAGATTGCTTACAGTATCATCCTTTATACCTAGATCATGCACCCATTTAGACTTGATTTTAGTATATGGTGTTAGACAATGGTCTATGCCCCGTTTGGGCCATACTATACTCCAGTTTTCCCAGCAGTTTTTGTCAAATAGTGCATTTTTATCCCCAAAACTGGGGTCTTTGGGTTTATCAAACAATAGATTACTGTACTTATTGATTGCTGAATCTCATTTGCCCAATCTATTCTATTGATCCACTACTCTCTTCCTCAGCCAGTACCAAGTAATTTTAATGACTTCAGCTTTATAATACAGAGTAAAATCTGGTATATCTAGTGCACCTTCCCTAGCATTTCTTTTCATTAATTCCCTTGATATTCTGAACCATTTGTTCTTCCGAATAGATTTTGTTTCTATTTATTCTAGCTCTATAAAGTAGATTTTTGGTAAATTAATTGGTATGACACTAAATATATAACTTAGTTTGGGCAAAATTGTCATTTTTATTATATTAGCTCAACCCAGACACAAGCAATTGATATTTTTCCAGTTAGTTAGATCTGACTTTATTTGTGTGATGTTTTGTAGTTGTGTTCATATAGATCTTTAGTTTGTTTTGGTAGGGAGATTACCAAATATTTTATAATGTCTAGGTAACTTTAAATGGGATGTCTCTTTCTATCTCTTGCTGTTGAATTTCATTAGAGGTATACTGGATTTATGTGGGTTAATTTTTATCCCACAACTTTGCCAAATTTATTTATTGTATCAAGTAGATTTTTACTTGATTCCCTAGGATTCTCTAAGTATATCATCATATCATTTGCAAAGAGTGATAGCTTGGTCTCTTCTTTGCCTAATTTGATTTCTTTGATTTCTTTTTCTTCTCTAATTGCTACTGCTAACATTTCTAGTACGAGACTGAATAAGAAGGGTGATAGTGGACACCCTTGTTTCACTCCTGATCTTATTGGAAATGCTTGTAGCTGATCCCCATTGCATATAATATTTGCTGATGGTTTAAATAGACACTACCTATTATTTTAAGGAAGGCTCCATTTATTCCTATACTTTCTAGTGTTTTTCATAGGAATGGATGATGTATTTTGTCAAAAAGCCTCTTCTGCCTCTATTGAGATAATCATGTGGTTTCTGCTAGTTTTATTGTTGATATGATCAATTATACTGATGGTTTTCCTAATAATATATCATTTCATTCCTGGAATAAATCCTACCTGATCAAAGTCTATTATTATTGTGACAAGTTGCTGTAGTCTTTTAGCTAACATTTTATTTAAATTTTTTGCATCTAAATTCATGAGGGAAATTGGTCTATAATTTTCTTTCTCTGTTTTATCTCTTCCTGATTTAGGAATCAGTACCATATTTGTATCATAGAAAGAATTTGATAGAACTGCTTCTTCACTAATTTTCCCAAATAGTTTCTAGAGTATGGGAATTAATTGTTCTTTAAATGTTTGATAGAATAAACTAGTAAATCCAGCTGGCCCTGGAGATTATTTCCTAGGGAGTTCAATGATGGCTTATTTGATTTCTTTTTCTGAGAGGGGGTTATTTAAGTAATTTACTTCTTCAGTTAATCTGGGCAACTTGTAATTTTTGTAAATATTTGTAAATATTTTTTGTAAATATTTGTAAATATTTTTTTGTAAATATTTGTAAATATTTCTCCATTTCACTAAGATTTTCAAATTTATGTGCATACAATTGGGAAAAATAATTCCTAATTAATATTTTGATTTCCTCTTCATTGGAAGTATATTCATCTTTTTCATTTTTGATATTCATAATTTGTTTTCCTTCTTTTTTATCATATTGTCTAAGGGTCTATCAATTTTATTGTTTTTTTTTTCATAAAACCAGCTCAGTTTTATTTATTAATTCAATAGTTTTCTTAATTTCAATTTTATTAGTCTCTGCTTTGGTTTTCTATATTTCTAATTTAGTATTTAATTGGGAATTGAATTTGTTCTTTTTCTAACTTTTTCAATTGCATGCCCAATTCATTGACCTCCCTTTTCTCTAATTTATTCATGTATGCACTCAGGGTTCTAAAACTTCCCCTAAGAACTGCCTTTAATGCATCCCACAAATTTTGGTATGTTGTCTCATTATTATCATTCTCTTGAATTAAATTACTGATTGTTTCTATAATTTCTTGTTTGACCCACTCATTATTTAGGATTAAATAGTTTAATTTCCAATTAATTTTTAGTCTATCTTTCCATGGCCCTCTATTGCATACAATTTTTATTGTATCATGATCTGATAATGATGCATTTAATATTTCTGCCTTTCTGTACTGAATTGTGAGGTTTTTGTGCCCTAGTACATGGTCAATTTTTGAGTAAATTCTAAAATTCTAAAATCCACTCTTCTATGTGGCTCTGTTTTATGGCAGAGTTCATCCCATTCACATTCATAGAAATGATGACTATCTGTTTCTTCCCCTCCATCCTATTCCCTCCCCTGCTTATGTTTTTGCTCCTTCCTTCTCCCTTCCCCTCCATAAGTGTTTCCTTTTTGGCCACCACCTCCCTTAGTGTTCCCACCTGGTGACCTCCCTTTCTTACCTACCCTCTCCCCTTACTACTATTTCTCTCTCCTCTAATCTTCCACTGTTCATCCGCCCTTACCCTCCTACTACCTATAGGACACAATAGATTTTTATGCTTATCAGAGTATGTTATTCCCCCTTTGACCTGAAACCAATGAAAGTAAATTTCATGGGGGCGGAGCCAATATGGCAGAGTAGAAACAGCTGGTCCAAGCCTCTCTGCCCCCAGATTCCCCCCAAACTATGTAAAAGGGGACTCTGAACAACTTCTGGAGCCCCAGCACCCACAGAACGACACAGAGAAGCTAACCTCCCGCTGAGGACAGCCCAGCAACCCTGCAGGAAGGACCAGCGCAGAGGTCTGGGACCTGGCAGCGCACAGAGCTCAGAGCGCAAGAGCCGAGGTTTTAGCCCCAGGGCAGCAGGGCCAGCAGCCGGCTGGAGGAACCCCAGAACACCAGGAGCTGTGGCAACTCCAGAATTATCAACCTAGACATGCCTAGGACAAAGTAAGAGGTTAGTGTCCTATGGACTTTGGGACCTGTATTTGGGGAATGCATCAGCTCCCTCCCCTGGGGGCTAGAAACCACTGAGGAGACACGCCATTTTGTAGTTTTCAGACCCAGCTCCGGCTCCCAGCCTACAAATCGTGGGGAGATCCAGCGATCAGTCTTGGGGGGTAATCGCTCTTGCTTTAACCTCCCTGGATCTGGATTGTGATCTAGGGTGGAAGTCATGGGTGGGTTTCCAGCTTGCCAGAAACGGAAGTTGCCCCCCACATGTTCGGGACGAAAATTCCTCTATCTGGCCTTAAAGCCATAGTGTGGCAACAAGCCCAAAAGTCAAGCAATTAAGTGGCAACATGCCAAGGCAATGGAAACAGAAAAATGCAACCCTAGACTCCTATTTTGGGGGCATAGAGTGGGAAAAGGACTGTGAGGTCAGAAGTCCTGCTCCAAAAGCCCCAGGGGAAAACGTGAGCGGGTTGCAGGCCATAGAGGACCTTAAGAAGGACTTTAAAAATCAAATAAGAGAAGTGGAGGAAAAATTGGAAAGAGAAATGAGAAGGATGCAGGAAAAGTATGAAATGAGGGTCAACAGCCTGACTGATAAAAACAACACCTTAAAAAATAGACTAGCTCAAATGGCAAAGGAGGCCCAAAAGGGCAATGAGGAAAAGAATGCCTTAAAAAGTCGAATTTGCCAGATGGAAAAAGAATCTCAAACGTTCACTGAGGAGATTCATTCCTTCAGAGTTAGACTGCAGCAAATGGAAGCTAGTGACTTTATGAGAAATCAAGATGCTGTTAAGCAGATCCAAACAAATGAAAGATTAGAAGGCAATGTGAAATATCTCATGGGAAAAACCACTGACCTGGAAAATAGATCCAGGAGAGACAATTTAAAAATTATTGGGCTACCTGAAAGCCATGATCAAGGAAAGAACCTAGAAATCACCCTTCAAGAAATTCTCAAGGAAAACTGCCCTGATGTTTTAGATCCAGAGGGCAAAACAGAGGTTGAAAGAATCCACAGATCACCTCCTGAAAAAGATCCCAAAAAGAAAACTTCCAGGAATATTATAGCCAGGTTCCAGAATCCTCAGATCAAGGAGAAAATACTACAATCGGCCAGGAAGAAACAATTTCAATATTGTGGAAACACAATCAGAATAGCCCAGGACCTGGCAGCTTCTACACTGAGGGATCGAAGGGCATGGAATATGATATTCCAGGGGGCAAAAGAGCTGGGAATGAACCCAAGGGTCACCTACCCAGCAAAACTGAGTATTTTGTTTCAGGGGAAAATATGGTCATTCAGTGGAATAGAGGACTTTCAAGCATTCCTGAGGAAAAAACCAGAATTGAATAGAAAATTTGACATCCAGACACAGGAAGGAAGAGATGCCTGAGAAGGTAATCGGGGAAGAGAGGTCAAGGGGAACTTATCAAAGTTGAACTATTTTCATTCCTATATGGAAAAGCAATAACTGTGACTGATGATATCTTTCTCACTATGAAAATAATGGAAGAAGGGGGTGTGGTCATATGAATACATATGTGAATGTGTGTGTATATGGTTACAGTTATATATGGATAGAGGGCATAGATTGAACTTGTTGGGAAGGGAGAATACTCAAGGGATGAAATTATGAGGTGAGAGAGGAAAGTGGCAAGAGGGGATGCGGAGAGACAGGGTATCCCATATAGAAGAAGCAAGGGGAAGTGGTTGCAAAGGAGGGGGAGAATAAGGAAGGCTAAAAAGGCAAAACCACATTCACATTGAATTTGGTTCAGGGAGAAAATGACATACATACTAAGTGGGATATCTCAACCTGCAGCAGGATAGGGGTAAGGGGAATGAGAAGAGGGATGATGAATGGGAGGGCATCCTTGGGGTGAGGGGAGGGTGGAAGTACCCACTATAGAAGAGGGACAGGATCATGTAGGGAATGGACCAGGTGGGGGGTGGGATGAGTGGGAGGGAATTATAAGCAGCCTTGTACAATATATCTACTATGATAATGTTTTGCATAGCTAGACATGTACAACATATACTGAATTACTTATCTCCCAAGAAGGAATGGGTGACAAGGGAGGAAGGAAATGGATCTGAAATTCGAGATCTTAAGATTAAATGTTTCAAATATATATAAATACTATTATTAATACTCTTTTGCTTATAAATGGGAGATAAGATGGGCAGGAATTGGGACACAAAGATTCACCTTCCTCTAATGGAAAAGTCGAAGGGGGTATGGGAGGAGGTATGGGAGAGAGCAGACTGGAGGAAGCGATATCTTGTGGGACTGCTATTCTGGGAGGTTAGGTAGGGGAATAACGGGGGGGAAAATGATTGTAACTCAAAATCTGGCGGAAATGAATGATGTAAAACATAAGTTAATAAAGCATTTGTTTAAAAAAAGAGAAAGTAAATTTCATACAGTGCTCCTCTCCCTCCCTCCTTTTCCTCTATTTAATGAATTTTCACTTCTCTTCATGTTACAGTCTTAAACTTAATGATTATGTTGATCCCTCTTTGAACCAATTGCAGTGAGAATCATGTTCAAATGATGTCCCTCTCCCTCTTTCCTTCCTCTCTACTATAGTGTGTTTTTATGCGTCTTCACATGGCATAATTTACCTTTTTCTCTCTCATCCTTTTCTTTTATACTATTACAGTCCCTTTGACCCCCTTAATAAAGATTTTTTTTAAATTTCTGATTAGTTCATTCATACCCACACCCTCTATCTATATATAACCCTTTTAAAGGTCATGATAATCATATATATATTGATATTGACAGCTTCTCATATAGGGATGTGAACATTTTACTCTTGTTGCATCCCAAGTTATGTGCATCTGTACATAAGTTTGTGTGTGTGTTTGCATGTATGTATGTGTGAGTGTGTGTTTTCCTTGTTTACCTTCTGTCTTTCTTGGGTCTTGTAATTGGAGATCAAATTTTCCATTGCGCTCTGGCTTTTTCATTAGGAAAGTCTGGAAGTCCATTATTTCATTAAATGACCCTCTCCTTGCCTGATATATTATGTTCAGTTTTGCCGCTTAGTTAATTCTTGGTTGCAGTCCTAGCTCTTTTGCCCTATGAAGTATCAAATTCCAATCCCTCCAATTTTTTATGTAGAAGCTGCTAGGTCCTGTGTGATCCTGAATGTCGTTCCATTATATTTGAATTGTTTTTTTTTTTTTGACTGCTTGCAGTATTTCTTCCTTAATCTTGTAATTCTGGAATTTGGCTACTATATTTCTTGGAGTTTCAATTTGGGATCTTTCAGGAGGAGTCTCGTTAATTCTTTTGATAACTATTTTATTTTCTGATTCCAGGATTTCAGGACCGTTTTCTTTGACTATCTCTTGGAGGATGTTGTCCAGGCTGCTTTTTTTTTTTTTATCATGGCTTTCAGGTAGACCAATAATTCTTTTTTTTGGGGGGGGGGTTTCCAATTGAGAAATTTATTTAAATCAAATAGGTGTCTCATTGTCTCTAAGCTTAGAAGAACGTGTTGGGCCTCTAGGTAGTAAAGCGTGGCTTGTGCTGGCGACGCAGAACTCTGTGGGGCAGAGGGAACTTGATTTTGGAGTTGTGAAACTGCTTGACTGCGGGCTGGAGGCATTTGCTGGCAGGAATTTCTTCCACTTTCATGATCTGGATAGAGTTGGCCCCGGGCACGGTGACGGGCTCCCATATCTCGGTAGCACTGAGCGACAGCACCAGCAGTGGTCAGGTCCCTGTACTCCCTGTACATGTTGTGGGTCCCACTCCTGGAATTGTAACGCAGCCAGATGCCAAAGTTCTTCATTCTAAGAGGAGAGTTTTCAAAGACCTGGCCGCAGTACACAATCTCTCCAGAAGACTTCTTCATCTTCTTCAGCTGGGACACGAAGTACCAGAACACGGACTCGGCCACAACGTGATTAGGAGCAAAGATCTGCATGTGACAAAGTGGCGGCACCGGGCTCTTGGGAGTGGGCAGGCAGCGCCCAACTACCTTATACTCTCTCAGGGTGCCTGAGGCCTTCATGGTGCTGCCGCCTCAAGCCCTGCCAACCCGCAAAAGCTAGACCAATAATTCTTAAGTTATCTCTCCTGGATCTGTTCTCCAGGTCAATTGTTTTTCCAGTGAGATATTTTACACTTTCTTCCAATTTTTCAATCTTTATATTTTGTTTGATTGACTCTTGGTGCATCATAGAGTTCTGAGTTTCAGTTTGACTGATTCTAATTTTTAGAACATTATAGTCTTTGGTTAGTTTTTGAAGGTCCTTTTTTAGGGAGGTATTTTCTCCAATTACTTCACTCATTTCACTTTTTAAGAATTTGTTTTCTTCAGTGAAACTTTTTTCCATTTTGGTCACTGTAGATTTAAATGTGTCTTGTGCCTCCCTAATTTGGTCTTTAAAATCTTTCTTAAACTCTTCCAAGAATGTTTTTTTGGCTTGAGACCAGTTCATATTTCCTTCTGTGGTCTCAGGTGTTAGTATAGAGTCCAAGTTATCCTCTGTATTTTGTTGTTCTTGATCTACATAATAAGCTCTGATCTATTTTCTTGCTTTCCCCTTCTCCTTAGCTTCCTTCCTTCCCACTGTAATTTCCTATTTCCTAAGTTCTCAGGATGGTAGCTAAGGGCCTGGTTGTTGACTTTGTATGCTGTGGCCTCTGGTTGTCTAATCTGAGGCCAAGGAAGGAGTCTCAGTGTTCTCCCTGAAGTATGTTGAGGTGTAGAGTAATCTGTGAAGGAGGCATGGTCTGGCCACTTTAGATTTCTTCCTCTATACCCCTGGGCTACAGCTCAGGCAGGCTTTTGCTGGTCACCTGAGGTTTGGCTTGTTGTGACCCCTCCCCCTTTTCTCTTCAGACTCCTTGCTGCCTCATTTACACCCCTGTAAGTACTGGAAAGCGATTTTTAAACTTCCAGGCTGGGGGCTGATAGCCGCAGGAGAACATGCTCTCTCTGCTGGGGCCCCTGAGACCTCTATTATCTGGCACCAATGATTCCTCCCATCCCCTGGTGAGATGCTTGTGAGATGGCTGTGAATTGCCTTTGGGATGGGTCAATCTGCCGGCTGCGGTTCCTTCTCTCTCTGCTTTAGTCCACCCTCTAGTCTGAGCTGCTGGCCCCCCACATGCTCCATGCTCCCCCTGTCCAGACCCATGTGGGCACTTTCTTAGGCTGGATTCTGCCACGCTCCATCTTTCAGTGGATTCTTTCACTTCAAAATCTGTTCAGATTCACTTTTTAAGGTTTAGTGATGGGATTCATGGAAGAGCTTAGAAAAGTTATTGCTTCAGTTCAGCCATCTTAACTCCACCCCCCTACAGATTAATTCTACAGCTTTATTAAAGGCTCACCAAATTGTGGTTTTGTTGCCTTAAAGGATTGACTGCCTTGCAATATTAATTCTTGTGAGGATTTTGTGATACCTCAAAAACATTTCAAAAGTTAGAGGGGTGAATGAGTCATGGAATTGAAAGTAAAAGAACAGCTTTTTTCATAGGAATAGGGAAGTGATGAAAAAAGGAATAATGAGGTGGTGGACAGGGAGTTGAGTCACTGGTGTAATAGACTGGGAACTTTGTGATGTCTTTAGCATTTGCTTGGCTGAAGCTGATGGTCAGTAACATAAGAAGTACTGACTTGCTTCCCAATATTGAGTTGATGGCTGGATTGACTGATTATTGTTATCTCTAGATTCTATGGATGACCACTTCACATAGTATCTCCACACCTGGAATGTTAGGCAAGAGAACACCGTCTTTTGGCCTAGACTGCCTGTTAATATCCTCAGAATTCATTATGGATAGCTCAGACTGACTTTCCATATTTCCAGGCTGGAAAGCTTCCCTTAGGTATTTCCATAATTTTAATTGTTTACTGTCTGTCGTTCTTGAAGAGAACCAAAATGACATTACTATGCCCTGGGCAAGATCCAATGTGTCTGACTGTAGCTGACCTGAACAATATGATCTCAGAAATCTCTACAAATAGTCCATATGAACATTTGCAGTGGAGATGTCCCTAATTTTCACATCTCACTTTTTTTCCACATTTTTTTGTCTCTCACCATGATTGTGCTTTACTCATAGGGTATAACATCTTTTTATGTGGGCATGCCATGATGGGAGGTCTTGTGCCAGTGCCTCAAGTGTCTCACAATGGAGTCCAAAGTTGTTCAGAGAGACCTTGAAAGTGTCCCTCTATTGGTTTTTCCGAGCTGCATGTGAACACTTGCCTCATGTGAGTTCTCCATAAAATAGCCTTTTAGGCAAACATACATTTGACATTCAAAAAACATGGTCAGTCCATTGGAGTTGTGCTCTCTTCACTGGAGTTTGAATGCTTGGCAGTCTGCTCTCTAGAAAGGATCTTAGTGTTTGGTACCTTGTCTTGCCAAGTGATCTTCAAAATCTCCCTACAATAATTCCAATAGAAGCATTTCTTCCATCTCTGAACACAGGAACCCAAGGATTCTAGATAGACCTAATTAATTTAATTAATTTTCCTGATCCTTTAGCACAGGTATTCTTTTTTTTGCTTTTTGGAGGGCAATTGGGGTTAAGTAACTTGCCCAAGGTTACACGGCTAGGTTTTTTTTTTTTTTTGGTGTGTGTGTTAAGTGGCTGAGGCCGGAACCGAACTCAGGTCCTTCTGGCTCCGGGGCCGGCACTCTACTCACTGCGCCACCTAGCCGCCCCTAGCACAGGTATTCTTAATCGTGGGTGTGTGTGTGTGTGTGTGTGTGTGTGTGTGTGTGTGTGTGTGTGTGTGTGTGTGTATGCTGGTTTCATGGACTCCTTTGGTAGTTTTTTTAAAGTTTTTTTTTTTTTTTGCATTTTGGAAGGAGGAAGGCAGGGCAATTGGGGTTAAGTGACTTGCCCAAGGTCACACGGCTAGTAAGTGTTAAGTAAATGAGGCTGGATCTGAACTCAGGTCCTCCTGACTCCAGGGCTGGTGCTCCATTCACTGTGACACCTAGCTGTCCCCACTTTGGTAGTTGAAACTGATTGACTTCAGGATAATATTTTTAATGCATAAAATAAACATTTACAGAAATACAAAGAAAATCAATCATATTGAAAAAAATTCCTTTTCTGAAAAGTTCATAAACTTTAGATTAAGAACCCCAGATTCTCAGCTGTATCAATATCCAGTTTCATAGGATCATAAATTCATAGATGAAAGGGATTTTACAGATCATCTAATATTAACCCCTCATTTAACAGAGGAGGAAACTGAGGCTGAGAGGCATTGTGATAGAAGTAGTGAAAGATAAAGGAAAAATTTAAACCCAGGGCCTCTGCTCTATTAGTAGCACTCTCTTCCACCATCACAGTCCTCTCAATTTAGGGTCATCATCTTCTGAGTTACTACTATACTTTTCTCCAGCAGTCGTCTCTGTGTAAATGGTGAGAAGTTTTATTTTCTCACAGTTCCCTTGACAAGACCATCCATCACCATTTCTTGCTTCCTCATTAGGGTTTACAACTAACTCACTAATAACTAATAGGTTGTCATGATATATATATATATATATATATATATATATATATATATATATATATATATATATATGTATGTATGTATGTATGTATGTATGTATTGCAGGGGCTCTACAGTTTTGTTAGGTTACTTTGTAAACTGGCAAGTCACCCAAATTTTCAAGTACTTTATATGAGATTGGTCTCCAAAGGGCTTTTAAGGTTTACAAAGCACTTTACATATGTTATCTCTTTTGATAACATATTCAGTTCCCTCCCCACTGATTCATTCCTCAGTCTTTTGCATCTGGCTTTCAAATCCATCACTCAATTGAAACTTTTATTTCTAAAGTTGCCAGTAGTCTCTTAATTAATTAATGGATTTTTTTTCCATTTTTTTTTCATCTTTTTCCTGGCCACATGTCTACTGCATTTGAACCCACTATAGCCACCTTCTCCTCCTTGGATACTCTGTTTGTTTGTTTGTTTTTTATTTTTTTGTGTGTGTGATATTACTTTATCCAGGCTTATCTCCTTAATCTAACTGCTTTCTCAGTTTCCTTTGCTGACTAATTATCCATATCATGTCCCCTCAGTGTAAGTCTTAACCAACTTCTGCCTTATTTCCTCTTCTTTTCCCCCCTCTACTCCTCCTCTTGGTAAATTCATATATCAAATATGTAACCATCATCTTGAAATGCCAGTTAGGTTCACGTAGTGCTAGCTCCTATACAAGGCCTCTCACAAGGCCACTCAGGGGACCCCAGAAACCTAGTGTAAAGGTATGACCTTTGTGAAACCTCACCCTGAACCTGCCTTGTAACTAAGATGTAATTAAAACAAAGAACTGCCCCCTTAGCTTGCAGCTCCCCCCCCCCCCCCGCTTAGTTTACATCCCTATGTAGCAACTGTTGCCTTGCAGACCACTCTTTGTTTCAGGAAGTACATTTTACTGTATATAAGCTTGCTGGACAGACTGCTCAGGGCTGCCTTCCCCTTTGGAGGAGAGCTGCTGGCTAATAAAAGCACTCCCCAAAATACTAATTGGCTATGCTGTCCTGTATCTGCCTCAATTGTCCATTACAATCTCTATACAGATGAGTCCCACAGGTATGTCTAGCTCCAGTGTCTCCATTGAGCTTTAATTGCCCATTGATATTTCAAAGTAGATGTCTCAGAGATGTCTTAAAATCTACATGCCCGAAATGGAACTTATTATTATCCTCTAACCTCTCCCTTCTTCCAAGTTTCAGCACTACCATTCTTCCAGTCTCCCAGGTTCATAATTTCAACATTTTCCTGGACATTTTTCCTTTTATCTAATGTACCTAATCAGCTGCCACATTTCGCTGTTTCTATCTTCACAACTTCTCTCTATCTGACCCCTTTTCTCTACTCACTCCCCACCTTAGTTCAGGACTTTATTATCCCTCTTCTAGATTTTAGCAACAGTCTTCTAATTAGATTCCCTGACTCAAGGATCTTCCCATTATAATCCATTCTACACAATTCTGCCAAAATAGTTTTCCTTGAAAAGAGATCTGAATATGCAAATACTGAATCACCTGCAGTGACTTTTTATTGCCTCTAGGATAACCCCCCCCCACCCCCAACAACTTTTCTCTTTGATGTTTAAAGTCCTGTACAACTTGACCCCAATGTATTATTCCAGCACCAGTGGACATTACTTCCACTCTAGCACTCCTTGATCCAATCAAACTGACCTTTTCTCTGTTCCTCACACATGACACTCCAATTTCTATCTCTAAACTTTTGCACTGACCATTTTACCCCAAATGCTTTATTAAATTGTGGTTTACAACATTCATATCTGCCAGATTTTGAGTTACATTTAGTTCCCCATTTTTTCCCTATGCCCCACCCCAGAATAGCAGTCTCACAGAATATCCCCTCATCAAATCTGCTCTCTCCCATATCTTCTCCCATACCCCCTTCAACTTTTTCAGTACAGCAAGGTGAACCTCTGTGCTCAAATGCCTGTATATATTATTTTCCAATTATATATAAAATAGTATTAGTAATAGTATTTATATATATTTGAAACATTTAATTTAAAGACCTCAAATTTCAGATTGATTCCCTTCCACCCATGTCACCCACCATTACTAGGAAGATAAGAAATTCAGTATATATTATACATGTGTAGCTATGCAAAACATTGCCATAGTGGATATATTGTAAAAGACTGACCATATTCCCCCCCCTCCTATCCCACCTCCCACTTGTTCTATTCCCTACTTTGACCCTGTCCCTTTTCACAAGTGGGTGCTTCCAAATTCCCTCCCCCCCTTCCTTTCCTGCCATCCCTTCCATCATACCCCTCTCATCCCCTCTACTCTCCTGTAGAGTGAGATATCCTATTTAGTATGTATGTCATTTTCTCCTTCATCCAAATTCATTGAGAATAAGGTTTTGCCTTTTGGCCTTCCTGTTCTTCCCCTGCCTTGTAACAATTTTTCCTTGCCTCTTCTCTATGAAAGAGTTTACCCCATTCTGTCTCTCCCCGTCTCCTCTCATTAGTTCCTCTCTCACCTCTTAATTTCACCTAAGTATCATCCCTTCCTATTAAATTCTACCTGTGTCCTCTATATATGTATACCTTTAAACATATATACACACATGTGTATATATATACACAAATATGTATTCATATGCCCATATACCTTTCTTCAACTATTTTCCTACTTGAAAAAGTTTCATCGTTACTGTTATTGTTTTTCCATGTAGGAATGTATTTAGTTCAACTTTGATAAGTTCATTATGATTTCTTTTCCCTGTTTACCTTCTCAAGCATCTCTTGCTTCTTGTATCTGAATGTCAACTTTTCTATTCAACTTTGGTTTTTTCATCAAGAATGCCTGAAAGTCAAGGAGCTGCTAGCCTCAGACTTGGGATGACCCGGGATTGAAACCATCCTGAGAAAATGAGCACCCACACATAAATAATGACTAGCCATGTAACCTTGAGCAAGTTACTTAAACCCAATTGCTTTTAAAAAATAAATTAAAAAAAAAAGAATGCTTGAAAGTCCTCTATTCCACTGAATGATCAAATTTTCCCCTGAAACATGACACTCAGTTTTGCTGGGTAGGTGATTCTTGGTTTTAACCCCAGCCTCCTTTGATCTGTGGAATATCATATTCCAAGACCTTCAGTAACTCAGTGTAGACTTTTTCATGAGGGGGCGGAGCCAAGATGGTGGAGTAGAAATAGCTCGTCCAAGCCACTCTACCCCAGATTCCCCAAAAACTATATAAAAGGGGACTCTGAACAACTTCTGGAGCCCAGCACCCACAGAATGACACAGAGAAGCTAATCGCCCACTGAGGACAGCCCAGCAGCCCTGCAGGAAGGACCAGCACAGTGCTCTGGGACCTGGCAGCACGCTACACACAGAGTGTGGGGAGCCTGAGCCGAGCCCAGGTCCTGGTGAGCCGAGGTTTTAGCCCCAGGGCGGCAGGGCCAGCAGCCAGCTGGTGGAACCCCAGAACACCAGGAGCTGTGGCGACTCCAGAATTATCAACCTAGACATGCCTAGGACAAAGTAAGAGGTTAGTGTCCTATGACTTTGGGACCGGTATTTGGGGAATGCGTCAGCTCCCTCCCCTGGGGGCTAGAAGCCACTGAGGAGACACGCCATTTTGTAATTTTCAGAGGCAGCTCCAGCTCCCAGCCTGCGAATTGTAGGGAGATCCAGCGATCAGTCTTGGGGGGTAACCACTCTTGCTTTAACCTCCCTGGATCTGGATTGTGATCTAGGGTAGAAGTCTTGGGTGGGTTTCCAGCTTGCCAGAAACGGAAGTTGCCCCCCACACATTCGGGACGAAAATTCCTCTATCTGGCCTTAAAGCCATAGTGTGGCAACAAGCCCCAAAGTCAAGCAATTAAGTGGCAACATGCCAAGGCAAAGGAAACAGAAAAATGCAACCCTAGACTCCTATTTTGGGAGCATAGAGCAGGAAAAGGACTGTGAGGTCAGATGTCCTGCTCCAAAAGCCCCAGGGGAAAACATGAGCGGGTTGCAGGCCATAGAGGACCTTAAGAAGGACTTTAAAAATCAAATAAGAGAAGTGGAGGAAAAATTGGAAAGAGAAATGAGAAGGATGCAGGAAAAGTATGAAATGAGGGTCAACAGCCTGACTGAGGAAAACACCTTAAAAAATAGACTAACTCAAATGGCAAAGGAGGCCCAAAAGGGCAATGAGGAGAAGAATGCCTTAAAAAGTCAAATTTGCCAGATGGAAAAAGAATCTCAAAAGTTCACTGAGGAGATTCATTCCTTCAGAGGGAGACTGGAGCAAATGGAAGCTAATGACTTTATGAGAAATCAAGATGCTGTTAAGCAGATCCAAACAAACGAAAGATTAGAAGGCAATGTGAAATATCTCATGGGAAAAACCACTGACCTGGAGAATAGATCCAAGAGAGACAATTTAAAAATTATTGGACTACCGGAAAGCCATGATCAAAGAAAGAACCTAGAAATCACCCTTCAAGAAATTCTCAAGGAAAACTTCCCTGATGTTTTAGATCCAGAGGGCAAAATAGAGGTTGGAAGAATCCACAGATCACCTCCTGAAGAAGATCCCAAAAAGAAAACTTCCAGGAATATTATAGCCAGGTTCCAGAATCCTCAGATCAAGGAGAAAATACTACAAGCAGCCAGGAAGAAACAATTTCAATATTGTGGAAACACAATCAGAATAGCCCAGGACCTGGCAGCTTCTACACTGAGGGATTGATGGGCATGGAATATGATGTTCCAGTGGGCAAAAGAACTGGGAATAAACCCAAGGGTCACCTACCCAGCAAAACTGAGTATTTTGTTTCAGGGGAAAATATGGTCATTCAGTGGAATAGAGGACTTTCAAGCATTCTTGAGGAAAAAACCAGAATTCAATAGAAAATTTGACATCCAGACACAAGATGGAAGAGATGCCTGAGAAGGTAATCAGGGAAAAGAAATCAAAAGGAACTTATCAAAGTTGAACTATTTACATTCCTATATGGAAAAGCAATAACTGTGACTGATATCTTTCTCACTATGAAAATAATGGAAGAAGGGTGTGTGGTCATATGAATACATATGTGAATGTGTGTGTATATGGTTACAGTTATATGGATAGAGGGCATAGGTGGAATTTGTTGGGAAGGGAGAATACTCAAGGGATGAAATTATGAGGTGAGAGAGGAAAGTGGCAAGAGGAGATGGGGAGAGACAGGGTAGGGTAAACTATCCCATGTAGAAGAAGCAAGGGGAAGTGGTTGCAAGGGAGGGGGAGAATAGGAAGGCTAAAAAGGCAAATCCACATTCACATTGAATTTGGTACAGGGAGAGAATGACATACATACTAAATGGGATATCTCAACCTGCAGCAGGATAGGGGGAAGGGGGATGAGAGGAGTGATTATGGATGGGAGGGCATCCTTGGGGGGAGGGGAGGTTGGAATTACCCACTATAGAAGAGGGACAGGATCATGTAGGGAATGGACCAGGATGGGGTGGGATGAGTGGAAGGGAATTATAAGCAGCCTTGTACAATATATCTACTATGATAATGTTTTGCATAGCTAGACATGTACAACATATACTGAATTGCTCATCTCCCAAGAGGGAATGGGTGACAAGGGAGGAAGGAAATGGATCTGAAATTCGAGGTCTTAACATTAAATGTTTCATATATATATATATATGTATGTATGTATATATATGTATATATATACATATATAGATACATATATATATATATATATATATATATACTATTATTAATACTCTTTTACTTGTAATAGGGAGATAAGATGTGCAGGCATTGGGATACAAAGATTCACCTTCCTCTAATGGAAAAGTCGAAGGGGGTATGGGAGAAGGTATGGGAGAGAGCAGATTGGAGGAATCGATATCTTGTGGGACTGCTATTCTGGGAGTTTGGGTAGGGGAATAATGGGGGGGGGAAATGGTTGTAACTCAAAATCTGGTGGAAATGAATGATGTAAAACAGAAGTTAATAAAGCATTTGTTTAAAAATAAAAAAAAGAAAAAAATAACTCAGTGTAGAAGCTGCCAGATACTTCTCCATCCTGATTGCATTTCCGCAGTATTCAAATTGTTTCTTCCTAGATGCTTGTAGTATTCTCAGCTTGATTTGGGAATTCTGGAACCTGACTATAATGTTCCTAGGAGTATTTTGGGGGGATATTTTTCAGGAGGTGATTGGTAAATTCTTTCAACCTATATTTTGCCCTCTGGTTCTAAAACATTGGGGCAGTTTTCCTGGAGAATTTCTTAAAGGATGATTTTTAGGTTCTTTCTTTGATCATGGTTTTCAGGTAACCCAATAATTTTAAATTATCTCCCCTCCATTTATTTTCCAGGTCAGTGGTTTTTCCCATGAGATATTTCACATTGCCTTCTGTTCTTTCATTTGTTTGTATCTCTTTAACAGCATTTTGATTTCTCACAAAGTCACTAGCTTCCCTTTGATCCATTCTAAATCCGAAGGAAAGATTCTCCTCAGTGAGCCTTTGAGATTCTTTTTCCATTTGGCAAATTTGGCTTTTTATAGCATTCCTCTCCCATTGCCTTTTCCAGGCTCTTTTTCCATTTAAGTTAGTCTATTTTTCAGGGCATTATTTTCCTCAGTAAGTCTGTTGACTCTCATTTCATACTTTTCTTGTATCATTTTCATTTCTCTTTCCGATATTTCCTCCACATCTCTTATTTGATTTTCAAAATCCTTTTAAAGCTCCTCTATGGCCTATAATGAACTCATATTTTCATTTGAAGCTTTTGGTGCAGGAGTTCTGACCTCCTAGTCCTCCTCCTTTTCCATGCTTCAATCCTCTTTGCACCCAAAACAAGAATTTTTCTGTTTATTTTGTTTCCCTTGCTTAGGCATGTTGCCACTCAATTACTTGACTTTTGGGCTTGTTGCCACAGTAGGACTCTGCCACCAGCCAGGGGAGCTTCCATACCAAAGGCTGGGGTTTTCTCAGATGCTGGAGGTATTAGTTGGGTGCCCTCTCTGAAACCCCCACACTCTCTGGCAAGTTGTTAAAACACCCCAAGACCTCCACCCCAGACAGCAATCCAGATCCAAGAATATTAAATTAATTGTGATTACCCCCAAGACTGATCACCAGATCCCCCTACAGTTATCAGGGCAGGAACTGAAGCTACTCTGTGTGGCCATGGATGTTCTGAAGCTTCTCGCCCCCAGGGAAAGAGGCCACAGGACTTCCCAATTAAGGAATCCTAAACTCCATACTGCATTAACCTCTCACTTTGTCCATGGCATCTATGTGTTGGTAATTCTGGAAATACCAAAGCTGCTGGTGTTCTCGGGTCCCTTCAGGTGGCTGCTAGTCAGGCTTTCCAGGGGCTCAAAACTCTGACTCATGCTGGCCTGGGCTCAGCTCCCAGGGCACTGTGCTGGCTACACCCTCTTGGGCTGCTGGGCTGTTCTCAGTGGGAAGTTAGCTTCTGTGTGTCATTTTGTGGGTTCTTAAGCTCCAGAGGTTGTTTAGAGTCCCCTTTTACATGAATTTGGGAGTTGTGGGAGCTGGAGCTGCATGGAAGAGCTTTTTTGACTCTGCCATCTTGACTCTGCCTGCACTGAAGATTTTTAAAAATAATTTTAAATTTATATTTAGTTTTCAACCACCATGTCCACAAAATTTTGAGTTATTTTTCTCTCCATCTTTCCCCTACCCACCCAAAGAAGTGCAACTAAGTGAAAACCCCTTCCCCCAGTCTCCTCTCTCTTATATCTTCTTCCATCCCCCCTCTAACTTTCTAGTAGGGCAAGATGGATTTCTGTACCCCAATGCTTGTATATCATATTTCCAAATTGCATTAATTTTTTTTAACATTGGTTATTAAAACTTTGATTTCCAGAGTCTTTTCCTTCTTCCCTCCTCACACCCACAAACTGGGAAGGTAAGCAATTCTATGTAGGTTGTACATGTGTAGTTACAGAAAATAATTCCATGGTAATTATATTGTGGAAGACTAACTGTATTTCTCTCCATTCTAGACTGTCCCCCACTTATTCTATTTTCCAATTTGACCCTGTCCCTTTTCAAAAGTGATTGCTTCTAACTACCTTCTTGCCGAATCTGTCCTCCTTTCTATCATCCCCTCTCTTATTCCCTTCCCCCCCACTTTTCTGTAGGGTAAGATATCCAATTTAGTGTGTATGTTATTCCCTCCTTAAGCCAAATTCACTGAGATTAAGGTTGACCCATTCCCTTTCACCTTCCTGTTCTTCCTCTCCATTGTAACACTTTTCTCTTGCATCTTTTGTATGAGATAATTTACCCTATTCCATCTCTCCCTTTCTCCTTCTCTCATTATATTCCTCTCTCACCTCTTAATTTTATTTCTTAGCTATCATCTCTTCCTCTTTGACTGACCTTGTGCCCTCTGTCTGTGTATACATGTACACACATATACACACTCACATATGTATTTATACACACATACACCCTCATATATATGTATGTATATGTATGTATACATATATACATGGATATGTATGTGTACATATACATCCACACACACACACACACACACACACACACACATATATATATACATATTGTCTTCAACTATTCTCATACTGAGAAATATTTCATGAGTTTCAATGATCATTTTCCATGTAGGAATGTAAATAGTTTAATTTTAATAAGTTCCTTATGTTTTTTTTCCTATTTACCTTTTCATGCTTCTCTCGCTTCTTGTATTTGAAAGTCAAATTTTCTATTCAGCTCTTGTTTTTTCATCAAAATACTTGAAAGTTCTCTATGTCATTGAATGACCATATTTCCCCCTGAAGCATTATACTCAGTTTTGCTGGGTAGGTGATTCTTGGTTTTAATCCTAGTTCCTGTGAACTTTGCAATATTGTATTCCCAGCCCTTTGATCCCTTAGTGTAGAAGTTGCTAGGTCTTAGGTTATCCTGATTGCATTTCCATAAAACTCAAATTGTTTCTTTCTGACAGCTTGTAATATTTTCCCTTTGACCTGGGAGCTCTGGAATCTGGATATGATATTCCTAGGAATTTTCTTTTTGGGATCTTTTTCAAGAGGCGATCTGTGAATTCCTTCAGTTTCTATTTTGCCCTCTGGTTCTAGAATATCAGGGAAATTGTCCTTGAGGATTTCTTTTTCTTTTTTGCTTTTTGGAGGGCAATTGGGGTTAAGTGCCTTGCCCAAGGTTACATGGCTATTTTTTGTTTTAAGTGTCTGAGGCTGGATACAAACCCAGGTCCTCCTGAATTCAGGGCCAGTGCTCTATTAACTGCACCACATAGCTGCCCCTAGAATTTCTTAAGGATTATTTGTGGGTTCTTTTTTTGATCATAGCTTTCATGTAGTTCAGTAATTTTAAAATTGTCTCTCCTGGATCTATTTTCCAGGTCAATGTTTTTTTTTCCAATGAGGTGTTTTAGATTACCTTCTATTCTTTCATTTATTTGTATCTGTTTTATAGTATCTTGCTTTCTTATAAAATCATTAACTTCCAGTTGCTCCAATCAAATATCGAAGGAATCATTCTCTTCAGTGAGTTTTTGAAATTCCTTCTCAATCTGGGCAGTTCTACTTTTTAAGGCATTCTTCTCATTGGCTTTTTGGTCCTCTTGCCATTTGCATTAGTGTTTTTTTTTAAGATGTTATTTTCTTAAGTATTTTTTTGGGTCTCCTTTAGAAGGCTGTCGTTCCTCTTTTCATGATTTTCTTGCATCATTCTCATTTCTCTTCCAAATTTTTCCTCCACTTCTCTTACTTGATTTTCAAAATCCTTCTTGAGTTCCTCCATGGCCAATTCATATTTTTATTGGAAGTTTTTCATGCAGGAATTTTGCCTTTGTTGACTTCTTCTAGTTCCATATTTTGATCCTTTTTGTCCCCAAAAAAGGATTCTATGGTCTGATTGTGCTTCTTTTGTTTGCTCATCTTGCCCGCCAATTACTTGACTTTTGAGCTCTTTGCCATGGTAGACCTCTGCTTCCAGAGTGGAGTGAACTTTGTCCTAAATTGCTGGGGTTTTAGCAAATGTGGTCAGAAGTCTAAGGAGGGTGCCCTCTCTATAGCCACCACATGCTCTGAAATCCTGCTGTTCCTCACCCCATGGCCACCACCCAAGCCAGTGACCAAGATCCAAGTAGGTCAAAGCAAGAGCTATTACACCCTAAATAGTCGCTTGGTCCCCCTACAATCTGCAGGCCAGGAGCTTCAGAAGCAGCCATGTGGCAGCAGCCAGAGCTGCCTGACCTCCTATACCTCTTGCCCTGGTGGCAAGGGTTCTTCTGTCACCCAGTTCCTGTAGGGGTTCCCACTGACCTTTAACTTTCTTTTTGGTGTTTATGGGTTGAGAAGTCTGGAAACCTGCACAGCTGCCTATGATTCACTCTTCTGAAGTCTGCTCAGGCCAATTTTTGCATCTGGTCTGGGCTACCCCAGGTCTGGGCTACCCCAGGTCTGGGCCTGCATGGCTCATGTGGGACTGTGCTCAGCTTCCAGCTGGGTGAGATAAGTCCTTCCTGTCAGCCTGCCAGTCTGCCTTCAGCAGGAGATTCCTTTCTCTCTGTCACTTTGTGGGTTCTGTAGCTCTGAAATTTGTTTAGAGTCATATTTTACAGGTATTGGAGGTGGTTGGTGCAGGAGCTCATGCAATTTCCTTCTTCTACTCCACCATCTTGTCTCCCCCCACACACCATTCTTTATAGCAGAAATCTACTTCCTTCTTATTTCTGCCTTATAGAAATACTTTTCCCTTAAAACGCAGATTAAAAACTATTTTGTACATGAAGCCTTTCCTGATTCCTCCAACTGGCCACTTGACCAACTGCCAATTCTAAAATTCATGTATATTTGTATATGATTATGTGTGTTAAATTAATATTTATGTTGTATATGTATTTGTTGCCACCTTATTAGAATGAGACCAAGGATACCTTCTTTTTTGTACTTGTGTCCTTGGTGTCTAGTCCAATACTAATGGGTTCTTATACTTCTCGAATGATTTTATGTTGTATATTACCTTTATCTAAAAATTTCTTAATAGAAACCATCTTTGTCACCTGGTTGAGGACCTTGATGTTAATATTCCAGTATTATAGAGTCACTTATTTCCAAGTAACTTGCCAAAAGCTATACTCCTAGTTAGTTACAGAATTAGAACTAGAACCCAGTTTTGATACCCCTTATTGACCTCATTATTCACCTTTTAATATATTGGAGATTTTTTGTTGTTTCTTTGTTATAAAAAAATTCTGGACTTATCAGCTACATAAAGGTTCAATTCACTTTCAAACAGCTACTTGTTTTCCTTACCACAACACAAAGAGGGTTATATAGAGAACTAAAGAGGATCAGCCAGATGCTAACTATTAAAAACCTGGTTGCTCTGGAATAAAGAGTTTAATCTTTTACTTGTTTTCGTATTTTTTTAAAGCCTTTAGTTACATAGCCCAGTTGATTGATGGACACAATGTAAAACATACTGAAAGATGCCAGCACTCAGGACTAATTAACAAAGGCTACTTATTAGAGTTAGAAGAGTTCTGCATCTTAAATGCAACTATTAATTATAAAGTTAGTAGAGGATTTGTAATCACTTCAAGATTAACCTTTATTTCCTCGGGAGCTCTTTATTCATAAGAGTCACTTAGTGTCTCAGAGAGAAACTAATTAGTCACCAAATGATAAGTGTAGAAAGAACACAAATTACTTCTTTGTTTATGGCTACATGGTTGTACCACATAATTTGTATTGTAATTAAAAATGTTTCCAAATGTAAATAGAAAAAATGTATAATTCAGTGATAATAACAATATTTTCAAATGACATATTCATTAGGGTTGACTGCCATCCTGTGCATGACACAGATGATTTGAACTGGGAAAGGGGGTTCTAATCAGACAATTGTTGGCAATGATCTTCATAACTATCATCAGCATTGTTTGGATTTCAGAATAAAGTCTGATCTACCAAAGATCCAACAAGCATCTGAGGAAGGCATAAATACAGATAACAGGTATATGAATTCACTATTTAATGTAACCAATGGTTTTACTCAACAAATATCAGCAAGGCAAATTATCCTATCTTATTGTGTGAAGTATTCCAGACAAAGTCTTTCTGATTGGTGTCAAGAGGGCCACATCTATTGAAGTGCCTATTCTGTCTTATCCTTAATCCCCATTTTAGTTGAATAAGCAAATACTACAATGGAGACAACAATATTAGGGGCTTAAAATATAGACTGATTTGGAAAAGCTTACTTTGTTTGTACACATAGCATGGTTTGTTTACCTGGGGTAGATAGATGAGTTTATTTTTTCTGATATTTTCTGTAACTGTATTCCAATAGAATTCATTTTCTTTGCAATCCTTTTCTGAAAATGGTTCATAAACTTCATCAGATTGCAAAAGGGGTCTATGAGCACCCTCCCCCCCCCCAAAAAAAAAAGATTAAGTACACCTGACACAGAATTATCTGCCTCTTGGCTATGAAGAAGATTCTATTATTGCAATATTTCTTGTAGCCATGCCTCTTTCTCCCCTCATATGACTTCTAGTCTATTTCAGGACATCACCACTTCTTAAGTGCCCCATTGAGGTTGTTTCCTTTTTGGTCTCCTTACTCCTAGTTTCTCTTCTCTTTGGTTTTCCCAATGCTATACTCCCTGTCCTTTGGGACCAAGAAAAAAAAGCAACATTCTAATTCCTCTTCCACATGACATCCTTCATATACTTGAATTATATTGTAGCTGTCATGCTTCCCTCTCCACCAGCCCCAATACCCTTAAGGCTCTTCATCAGGCTATACATTCCTAGTACCTTCAACCTATCCTCTAAGGGTATCACTATTCTTGTCTCCTTTCACTGGTTGTATTCCAAGTTGTCAATCTCTTCTCTAAAATGTTGCGCCCTGTACTGAGCATAGTACTTCAGCTGTGGTCTCTGCCAATGAAGATAACAGTGGAACTATGGCCTCCCTTGCCTTGGACACTATCTTTCAATACAGTCTAAGATGTTTTTTGGCTGCAGTGTAATACTGGTGTCTCATATTGAATTTGAAAGTCATAAATACTCCCAGTTCTTTTACAGATGAATTGTTTTTAACCATCCTCCCCTTCTTTCTTGTATAGCAATGTAATGTTTTTTTTTACACAAGTGCAGGACTTTATGTTTATCTATGTACAATTTCATTTTGTTATTTTTTTAGATCTAGTCCATTATTCTAGTCTGTTTTGACCTTTTTGGATCCTGACTCAGACATATGATATGGTTAGCTTGTCCTCCCCCAAGCTTTGTGCCCTCTTTAAATTTAATAGCCATGATTCTCTCTCTCTTTCTCTCTCTCTCCCTCAATACATATGCACACACAGACATGTGTATATGTATGTATATAGACATACACATGTCTATATACTCATATGTGTAAGTATATTCACAATATGTTCACAACATCGATGCCCACATATATTTTATGTATATACACGTACATAGACATATGTATATATGTGCACACCCATGCATCCAATACATATGTGCATATACATCCACATGTATATGCATATATGTGTATATGTATACATATATGTATATAAGCACACACACATATACATACATACATGCACATTACATCACATCAAATCACAAGCAGCAAGGACTAATCCCTGGAATACTCTTTTAAAAACTTTCCTCCAACTGGTATTAATTTACTATGAACTCTTCTCAGGTTTGGTAATTTATTTATGAATTCATCTACCTCGACTATTATTTAACCTACTTCTCTCATTTTGGTTACAGTTAACACGAGGCAAATTTCCTTAAATTATTTGTGGAAATCTACCCTTTTCCCTTTTCCCAAAACTGGTGTTGAACCTTCCTAGATTCCTGGGACATCTTCCCTAGTTTACCATCTTTCTGACATCACTCACAGCAGCTCAGCAATAATCTTCATCTGTTTTTCGAGTGTCCTAGGAGGTAATTCTTCTACTTTTGGTCCATCCAACAAATAGAGGCACTTGGGTATTATTTTAGTATCTCTGCACATTTTTTGCATTTTATAATTTCTTATGATAATGGTATCCTCACCTGTTTTTGTCTTTGGCATTCTTCTTTGGACCTATTGCAATTTCATTGATATTAGTTTTTGCTTTAAATTTCCTTGAATTCTTCAAGTCATTTTCAACTCCTGTGAAACATTTTTATTTTGTCATTCTAATAGGCAGAATAACTGAGGCAGCCTTGTTTTTTTTCGTTTTGTATCATGTGTGTGTATGTGTTGTTGTTGTTGTTGTTATTCAATCACTTTAGTCATACCCAATTTTATTTGTTTGTCTGTTCTTGGAGTGGCTTGCTCTTTCCTTTTCCAGATGAAGAAACTAAGGCAATTGGGTTAAGTGACTTGTCCATGGTCATATAGTAAGTGTCTAAAGCCAGATTTTAACTCAGAAAGATGAATCTTCCTGATTCCAGGACTGACTCTCTATCTGCTGTGCCACCTAGCTGCCCTTTTGTGCTACATAGCTGTGTGTATATTAGGTCATGCAATAAAATGCATAATAACATCAACAACAAAATAATAACATTTATATTGTTTCTTGAAATTAGAGCTATGATATAATTATGTAAGTAAATAAGATTCACTTTAGAAGGGAAGGACAGGAAGTAACACTTATTAAGTAACTACTCAATTCTAGTTACTTAACAAATATTATTTCAATTTATCTTCACAAAACCCCCAAGAGGTAGGTACTATTATTTTCCCTATTTTACAGATGAGGAAACTGAGGTAGACAGAAGACAAGTTACTTGTCCAAGGTTATACAACTACTAAGTGTCTGCAGCTGGATTTGAACTTGGCTTCTTTCTGAATCCAAGTCCAGTGACCTATCCACTGTACTACCCACTTTTGTATCATGCTAGTCTACCATAGTTCCTTATATGAAGCAAGAAGTTAATAAAAGATTTTATAATTGAATTAAATTGAATTTCCGTCTTCCCAATGAGGACACTGTTCCAAGAGGTTAATTGACTTACTCAAGGTCACACAGCTAGCAAACTGTAAAACTAGAATCCATCTTCTGACTCCAATTTTGCTCTTCTTCTGAATACATAAATCTACATCTTGACAACTTTTTAAAAAATCTGTAAAAATGGGATAACTGGCATAACAAACTCAAAGGAAAGCTATGAGGATCAGAGGAGGTAGTGAATATAACAAACTTCAAAGAATGTTGACATTCAAAGAGCATTTGCGAGATAATTATGAAAGCAAACTTTCACATTGACTGCATGCTTCCTACCAGCCCTATTTGTTTATGACTCATAAGCATGCCAGAAGTTCCATTTATGAATTAGGAAGAAAAATCTTTGAATAATTTTAGGTGGCTCCAAGTGCTGGTTTATTCCAATTTAGGGACCTAAAAGGCAATGGTAACATCAATGGAGAAGACAGTTTTTTATCCTTTTAGTCCTATAATTATGCTGGGGAGATTTCACTGGGGAGAAACTCTTCTGGATCCCACTAAGACTGAGAATCACATGATAGTGTGTGCATTTTGCTTATATTGTCAATAATTAACTCTGATCATAAGAAATGCTCAGTTCCTTGTATTTACTGTCATCATTTTCACTAACCATCCAGGCAACCCAGGCTAGAGATATTTCAATGAGCCCTTTTCCTTAGAGCATTCCCAAGTCATAGAAAAAAAAATCAATGGTAAAGGATAATTGAAGTGGTATCTTATGCTTTTTACAGACTCGGCATGGCAACAATAATAATGATTTTATTGGGAAGTACACAGGATTTGCAACTGGAACTCAACTGACTTCATTATGACAAACATTTATTAAAGTCATGCCATGCACACGGAACTGGTTAAATCCTAGGAACATGGACAAGAGCAAATGAAAAATAATCCTTGTCCACTAGGGGTTTCCATTCTACTGAAGAGTATAATGTGTAAACAGTCAAGTAAATACCCTCTTTGAGAAAGGTGAGAACATTAAGAACTAAGTCAATGGAGTGCGCATCAGGGAGAGTTTGAGTAGAAGGTCTGAGGGCTGAGGGAAGCTAAGGATTCTGAGAGGGAGAGGTGATGGGGAAGGACATTCCAGTCATGGGGAACTACTTGAATATAGGCACACATGTAAGAGTCAACATCACAAAGAGGTAAGAAATAGGAGTCAGAGGTGGGGGAAGATCAATAGGCCAGTCTGGGTGAACCAGAGTATGTGAAGTGAAATTATAGAATTGTCCAGAGAATGTGTCTGGACCTAGAACATGGAGTTTTAAATACTAGGATGAAGAGCTTATTTTGAAGCAATCACAGAGAGTCATAGAAGATTTCTGTGCAGGGGAGCAGCATGTTTAGCCTAATTTATTTTTTAATGAAAATGATTTTGGCAAATATGTGGTGGATGAATTAGAGGGAACAGTTAAGAGGCTATTGTTGTAGTTCAGATGAGTGATGACAAGAGATAGAATGAGGATTGGGGCTGGGGCTCTGTCATGTAGGTACAGTGGAATGTCAAGCAAGTTATGTTACTTTTATGAATCTCAATTCCCTCAACTTCCAAATGAGGATAATTATACTTATGTTATCTACCTTGGACTTGTAAGATTCAAATGAGATAATGGATGTAAATGGCGTTGTAACTGTAAAGCTTCATAGAAATGGAATTTATTTATAGCACTCATGTTATATTGTGTTAACTAAGGGGCTCAATACTGGGAAACCACTCATTTGATTAAATTTACCAACATCTAGGAGAGCAAGAAGAGAGAAAGTAGATGGCATCTCAGACTTGCTATCCATTAGAATGAAAATAGTTATCATAGTTTATTGATGTCTTTTTCTGAATTTTTCCTCTTCTTTTTGTTTTCAACTCTTGTTAAAAACAATGTCTTTCTTGGGGGAAGGAGAGGGAGATGTAAAATGAGAAATTTAAGAGACAGAAAAACAAAGATAGCAATAAAAATATGTTTTTTTAAATAAAAAGGGACCCAAAAAAGAAATATTTCTTAGAGAAACAATGAGAAAGCAACCCACAGAGAAAAATCACCTACCTTGATTAAAGATGGCTAAAGTATCTTATTTCCAAGGATTCAGTTTTTATATGACTGACATGAGGACTTTAAAATTTATAGTTGAAAAACAGTGTTGACAGACTAACTCACTGACTTCCCTACAAAATAGGTAGGTGCCCATACTTCCCAGGAGCTATGAGACTATATCCCACAATGCATTTTATCTTTGATTACTTAAAGCCTCTTATTTATGACGGAGTAAGCCAAAACATTTAAGAGTTGGGGGGCAAACCTTAGATTAAAAATATATATATATATATATATATATTTATTTATTTATTTACTTTTAGTTTACAAGATTCAGTTCCACAAGCTTTTGAGTTCCAAATTTTCTCCCCCTCCTTTACTTTCCCCTCCCCCCACGGTGGCATGCAATCTAATATAGGTTCTACAAATACCTTCACATTAAATGTTGGTAAAAAAAAACTTAGATATTTTACTTTAATTAAGATTTTAAGTCAAATTGACACATTTTACAGCTGAGGAAACTGAGACTTAGAAAGATGAAGCAATTTTCCCATGATCACACAGCTACTTTAGTGACAGATCCAGGATTACGATGCAGGTGTTTTGTCTCATGGACCTGTGCTATTTCTACTACCCCACAGTTTCTTCCAGCTTCATAGCCATGTTCAGTGCATGGAAATGTAATTACTCCTTTCATTTTTCATTTTAGGTGATGCACTAGCATGGTACATAGAATACTAGACTTGCAGTCAGGAAGATATGAGTTAAAATCCTGCCTAAAATACTTAAATCAGTTGCATGACTCTGGACAAGTCACTTAACCTTGGCCAGCTTCAGTGACCTTACTGCAAAATGACTATAGTAAGAAAACATACTTCACAAGGCTGTTGTAAAGATCAATGAGGTAACTTTTGTAAACCTTAAAGCACCACAGAAATGTTGGCTGTTGTTGTCATTATTATACTTTAATGGACAGTTGTTTCTTAAGCATATTTAATTCCAGAATTGAATAAAGCTCCATCCCAGTCATTCAAAGACAAGAAGCCATTGTGTAATTACTGTGCTCTATAATCTTCTGCTAAGCCTGAGCAACATTTTGTAGGTTACATTCACTTGGCTCTGTAATGAGTACTTAAGAATTTACAGAACATTTGCCAAACTAGGAGAAAACATGGATCTCGGGCTAGCACTCACTTAAAGCAATAATCCTTGTGAATTTATGTTATTAAATGTGCTCTAATGGAGGCTCTAATTTCTAGTCTAATACATTGAGGTTTTTGGTAGAGTAAATGTTTTAATAATAAAATTCATATCACATCAAATTTATGCCAGTGCTAACAACAACTACATGGAAAGAAAATGACACAGTTATTTACCCACAGCATAGGCAGAAGCCAATCATCTGAATTTGAGCCGACAGTCAGGTCAGGTCGCTGATCTAATTGACGGTGGCTCTCAGTGACTTCCTGTCACTAGGCTTCATGAAAGCTGTAGCTTTAAGGAGCTTTTGTTCAGGACTCAAAACCTTGAAGAAGAAAGATGAACCCATAGTCAAATCTTTTGCTTATAATAGGTTCAATTCAGGGTGAACTTTATTCCAGAAGGCAAATATGACAATGGGGGGACCTCTCATATGGTCAGGGAGTAAAGCAAACCACACTGACTATTTGGTTCTGGTGATTATTGCATATCAAGCCATAAATATGCAATACACACATTCCCCAATCACCTGCAAAGTGTTTAATAGGACTCAGCTGATTATAAGGCTCTTTTAAAGAGTCTTAAGAAATGGATATACTGAAATTAAAAGGATAACTTTTTTTCTTTAGACATTTTCAACTTTTTCATCTAAGGCTTGTAATTATGAATTGGATAACCCTGGCCTTCCTTCATTGATGTGACCAGGATACAAATACAGATACACATGTATCCATACTTACATATGGATTTTTATACACACACATATATATATGCATATATTTATATGTTACAGTACATGTGCATGTATGTGTTGTATGTTGATGTGTTATATATGTTGATATCCCTAAAATGAATTATTGTATATACGTGTAAAATATAAAATGTATAATATTCACATCTATAATATCCACACCTTGATTCTAAGGTTATAATAGTGAAACACAAAGATGAACATATACTTCACAAAATAGGAAGAATAGTATGACTATTATCAGATTCTACTCATACAAGAACACATTAAATCCTTTCCTCATTATATATTTATGTTGATAGAAGCATTACAATGTGGTAGATAAGGTGGATGACATGAAGTAGAAAGAATTTAATTAGATTAAGACCTCTGACCTTAGGCAAGTTATTTAACTTTTTTTTCTGTAAAATTAGAATTATAATACCTGTATTAACAACCTGAGTGCATTGTGAGGATCAAAAAGGATAATATATGTAAAGTGCTTTGCAAACACTCAAGGACTATATAAATGCCAGCTATTATTTGGAATTTGATGAATTTCCTATATTTTAGCAAATATATATGCATATCCATATATGTATGCACTTATGTCTTGTATATGTATATATGCATGTGTATAATTGTAAATATGTATATACACACATATGTGTGTGCATGCATGTATTTTTTAGGTTAAAAAAGAGAAACAGAAGAAAAGTGTATTTTTGGCAAGAGTAAATATCCAGGGAGAATGGGCTCCCTATTGTATCCCCTATCCATCTCTTATTAAAGGCAGTGTGGTGTAGGATAGTATGCAGGATTTCCAATTAGAAGAACTAGGATAATGTTCTCTCTCTAGTGTCTGCTAGCTTAGTGATCAAGAATTCAACTTAAAGGGGTGGCTAGGTGGCTCAGTAAATAGAGCATGGGCCCTGGAGTCAGGAGGACCTGAGTTCAAATCCAGCCTCACACAAGTAACATTTACTAGCTGTGTGACCTTGGGCAAGTCACTTAATCCCAATTACCCCCTATAAAACAAAAAAAAATTTTTAAAAAATAATTTAATTTAAAAAAAAAAAGGATTGGCTAATCTGCACCTACAGATAAAGTAATCACATTGAGTTTCCTAAATCTACTTCTTTCAAAGGTTTATATAATTAACCCCTCCCCCATTAAGAAATAGGCATTTTTATAGCTTTCTGATTTTTAGATTAGAGGTAGTTTCCTGTGTTAAAGACAAACACTGGTAAGAAAGCTTTTAAAATATTGATTTATTCATAACTAACAAAAGATAAAGGGGTTCAAGACTAAATTCTCATTTAGAGGCATTGAGGTTTAGTGAAAGAGTACTGGATTGGGAATCAGAAGATCCAGGTGCAAAATGACTGCCATTTCTAAGCTATGTGATCTTAAGGCAAATCAATTTACCTCTCGGAGCTTCACACAATCTCTGAGTTGAAAGACCCCTTAGAAGCTATCGTATCCAATACATATCTGAAAAATGATCTCCCATTTAGTAGATAGATGGCTAATGGGTCTATCTATATATCCAGTCTTAGTCTTTACCCTGAGCTCCAGTCTTTCATCACCAATTACCTGTTAGACATTTCAAATCAGATACCCGAGACATCTCAAACTCAACATTTCTAAAACTGAACACCCTACCTTTATCCCCAACTGAGCCTCTTTAAAATTTTCCTATTTCTATATAGACTTTCTGGAAATGAAAATTTATTGTTACATATTTTGAATCCTCTCTTATGTTCTTCTATGTGCACGACATGCTTTTTTTCTTTGTATTTACATTCCAATATTTAAGTTTATGATATATTTTTTTGTTTCTTTCCTCTATTCTCTATTTGTGTTCTGGCCCTTGAGCCTAAAATAACATTTATAAAAGAAAATATTTTAAAAAATCCTGTTTATATAAAAGACATCACAATTATTTCTATTCCCCCAAATTCTTAACTGGTAATATTCTTTTTTTTTTTGGAGGGAGGAAGGCATGGAAATTGGGGTTTAGTGACTTGCCCAAGGTCACACAGACAGTAAGTGTTAAGTGTCTGAAGTCAAATTTGAACTCAGGACCTCCTGACTCCAGGGTGGGTGTTCTATTCACTGTGCCACCTAGATTTCCCTACTAGCAATATTCTTAATCTTGCTGTCTTTCCCTTGACATCTCTTTTGCATGTGATGCCTTCCTTCTACTTACATAACAAATACTCATATTCAGTCTCTTTACCTCTCACCTAGATGGTGATAGTAAACTCATACTAGGTCGTTCTGCTTCAAATATTTTACCCCCTCTGGTCAATCCTCCATATTACTGTCAGAGTGATTTTTCTTAAGTGCAGATCTGACTGTCACTCCCCTAAACAACAAACTTCAGTGGCTCCCTATTATGTCTAAGATAAAATCTACTAAACTTTTTTGTTTAGTTTCTAAAGTCCTTCGCACTGCCTTTCCTATCTATCCAACTTATCTTTCCAGCCTCACTGTACATCACTCTCCATCATTCTATTTCTACATTCTGCAATGCAGCCACATTTGTCTTCTCTTCATTCCTCACACACAACATTCTATCCCCAGTCCCCATATTTTACTGACTCTCCTCCATTCCAGGAATGCATTCCCTCCTTTCCATTTCATAGAATTCAGACACAGCTCAAGATCTACCTTCTATGAGTAGCCTTTCCTGATTGCTCAACTTTTATTGCCCTCCTTATCCATCTAGCTTGTGGTTAATGAACTTGAGTTTATTTTCTTTATATTACTCTGTATATGCATTTACATATGTTTGTCTTCCCTGTTAAATGAGAGGTCCTTAAAAATAGGTATTGTTTTATTCTTTGTATATTGAATGTTTATCTCAGAGTTCAGTGCCTGGTACACAGTGGAAGCTTAATAAATGCTTGTTGATTGAGTTAAAAATATATTATGAAAATTGCAAGCATGAAACAAGAAGAGTAAAAATAATAATAGGCCTACTTATTATATCTGTGCTGGGGAACATTGTTACCTGAAGGCTGATTGTATGATAATTTAGAAGAATAGAATTTTAGAGTTGGTTAAAACAAAACAAAACAGAATGAAACAAAAAACTTCCAGAGGGCTTCTAGTTATTGTTTTTGTTGTTTGGCCTTTGTTTTTGAAGATCAATGACATCACAACAGTGGAGTCAGAGTTTTATAGTATGGCTGTGGCAATCAGTCCAATACGAGTTCAGAAGATACTACTGGGCACAAGTGACCCATTAGAGCAGTTAGAGTGGAGGTGGTTCTGGATTAGTGCAGCTAACATTTCCTTTCTGCTTCTGTGATTCTGCTTTGCTCTTGGAGAACAGCGCTTTCTTGCATATGGGCATGCCATACTGGATGGTCCTGTGATGGTGTTTCCCATGTCTTAAAGTTAATATTAAAGTTCTTCAGAGATACCTTCAGAGTATCCTTTTACCATTTCTTCTGACCACTTACCCTGTGTGAGTTTTCCATAAAATAGTCTTTTTGGTATGCATGCATTTGGCATTCAAACTATGTGGTCAGGTCATCAGAGTTGTACTCTCTGCAATAGAGTTTGAATGTTTGGCAATTCAGTTCTAGAGAGGACTTCAGTATCCTGTATCTTTTCTTGCCAGTGATCTTCAGGGTATCCTTGAGACAATTCAAGTGGAAGCAGTTCAGTTTTATAGTATGGGCACTGATAGACTGTGCAGATTTCATGGGCTTGCAACAGTGTAGTCAGCATGAGGGCTCTGTAGACCTTGAGTTTGGTATGCAGCCTGATACCTCTTCTCTCCCACAATTTCTTTCAGAGACTTCCAAAAACTAAGCTAACTCTGGCAATGCATACATCAACCTCATCATCTGGGTGAACATCCCTAGATGTTCAAGGTAGGTGACAAGGTAAGTGAACTCATTAACAGCATCCAAAATTTCTCCATTCATTATGACCAATGGTTCCACATGTGGATGGTACAATACTGGCTGGTGGATGGCCTCTGTTTTATTGGTCTTGATTGTTAGGCCTAACTTACAGTAGGCAACAGAGAATCTATCCTTACTCTGCTATATCTTGGCCTCAGAGACTGCACTGAGCATAACCATCTGCAAACAAAAAGTCCCACACCAACTTTCCTTCCACTTTAGTCTTGGCTTTTAACCTTTTCAAGTTAAATAGTTTACCATAAGTTCAGTAGCTGCCCTTGATGCTATTTTCATTCTCATTAAAAGTATCTGAAAACATTATGGAAAAAAACACCATGCTGAAGAGCTTGAGAGCAAGCACACAGCTATGCTTCACTTAGTTGGTGACTGGAAAAGCATAAGAGCATTATGCCTCATCCAGAACCCATGTGTGCATGCTATCATGAAACTGACACACCATATTGATGAATTTTGGGCAACCAATTTTTTTTTTTGCTTTTTTTTGGAGGGCAATCAGGGTTAAGTAACTTGCCCAAGGTCACACGGCTAGGTTTTTGTTTGAGGGCAACCAAATTTAACCAACATTACCAAAAGCCTTCACAACTGACAGTATCAAAGGCATTGGTAAGGTCAACAAACATTGTATATAGACCTCTGTTCTGCTCCTGGCATTTTTTCTGGATTGCTGGGAAGCAAACACCATGTCAATTGTGACCCTTTCTAAAGCCACCCCGGCTCTTAGTTAGGTGGCAACTTTCCAGATGATTATTGAGCTGATGAAGGAAGACTCTAGCAAGGATCTTACCAGCAATGACTAAGAGATTCCCCCTGTGGTTGTAACAGGACAGCTTGTTTCCTTTTCTTTTATACCGATGGACAATGTAGGCACCCTTAAGTTCCTGAGGGATGATTTCCTCTTGCCATATAATCTAGAAGATTTTTGCCATCTTTTTGCACCCTTGCAGACTTAAGCATACTTAAGCAGAACTTGTGATTGACATACAGGATATGAAGGTAGGGGACCTTAAAGATCATCTATTCCAAGACTTTCATTAGACCTATGAGAAAGCAGAGGCCTGGAGAAAATAAGCTACTCACCCAAGATCACAAAAGAGAGTAAGTAGTAGAACCAGGTTCAAACCCAGTACCTGTGATTTCAAATTCAATGCTATTTCTGCTCCAATGCCTATTTACAACATTTCCAAGAAGTGGGCATCCAGTTTCAGCCTGAAGACATAAAAGTATGGGGAACACACAAAAGTCAGGAGCAGACTATTCCATTTTTTGACATCTCTAATTGTTAGCACATTTCCTATATGGATCTGTTATGTTTAGGGTGAAATAATATATCTATCTTGGTTCTTTATGTAAGAAAGTAATTTGTTAGAGTGGTGTTTCATTGCAAAAGAGTCTTTCTTTCAATGGTGTGGGGCATGATTGAAGAATTAAATGTTACTTTTCACTGTGAATTTTCTCTTGCTGTGTTCTAAAAAGCCATAATTGAAGACTATTGAGGAGATAATTTTAAATGTTATTCTTTAAAAGGGAACAATATGTAAATTACCAAAAGCAAAATGTCACGATACTGGTTAAAAGTGTTTCAAGAATGTAAGTTCCCTATTGAATAGGTGCCTTTACTAAGAAAACAACTTACAGTGTGATATAAAACAAATACATATTTAGTATGTATACTGCAGCTCAATATGAGTAAAAAAAACGGATTGAATTATTGCACTGCATTAATAGAAGTAATGTCCAGAAAAGTGGTGGTCACAAGTCTACTGTATTTTATTTTTGTCAAATTGCATTTGAAGTAATGGTGTGGCAACTCATCCCTCAACATGTATCTTTCTCTCTCTTTTTTTTTTAGGTTGGGAAAACTCCCAAATGTGACCTATGTTAGGAATACTCCCTCTTTTTGGGGTGGTGGTAATATTAAAAAATGGTGATGAGGGCAGAGCAAGGTGATGGCATTGGGAATTGAGCACTGGGTCTGAAGTCAGGAAGATATGAGTTCAAATCCAGCCTCAGACACTTATTAGTTGTGTGAGTCTAGGTAAGTCATTTATCATGTTTGCCTTCATTTCCTCCTCTGTAAAATGGGGATAATAATCATACTTATTTTCCATTGTTGTTGTGAGGATCAAATGAGATAATTATAAAATGCTTAGCACAATCCCTGTCACATGATAAGCACTGTATAAATGGTAGGTACTATTATTCTTATTATCTGCAACATTGCTTCTAGTTCTATAAAATGGGGATGATAATAATACCTATATTGGGGATATTTGAGTACAGTGATTGAATGAGGGGAATGAAAATTCAGATATTTCTAAACTACTCAAGATTATCAAATGATATGGATGTGTTATCTATGATGCCACATGCTATAGGATTAGTCAGTCAGTTGGCAAATAAGGATTTAATAATTACTTACTATATACTAGGTACTGAGATAAGTGCTGGGGTTATGAAGAAAGACAAAAAAGAAGTCTTTGCCCTCAAGGACCTCACAATTTAATAGGAGAGGCAACATCCAAATAGTCATATATATGCAATAGATATACAGTGTAAATGGAAGGTAATCTCTTAGGGTAGGCACAAGAAGGGGTAGACAGGAATAATGAGAAAGGCCTCCTGGAGATGGTAGGATCTGAACTGTGTCTTGAAGAATTTAACATTTATTTAGCACCTTGTGGTCAAGGCAGGCTTTCCATAGTGCCTCCATGGAGTGCCAGCCTTGGAATAAGGATGACCTAGGTTCAAATCTAACCTCTAACATACACTGACTGTGTGACACTGGGTTAGTCACTTAGCCTCCTTATGTCAAAGCAACTCTATAAGTCTTTAAGCTGGAGAAAAGTTACTTCTCTTCATTGATAGATGGAATTTCCTCATGAAAAAGTTCCCTAAGTCAATAAAATTACAGATCCAGCTCAAGTATGAGGTACCAATGATGTAAAGGCAAAAACGAAATGCTCCCTGCCCTCCAGGATGATGACTGGGAGGAGGGAAAAATAATTATCTAATATAGTGTTTTCCAAAAGTCTTAGTACAGCTTTGTTTAATAGTTTAATATTGCACTAAGACTTTAGGGAAATCCTGAGTTTCAGCACAATAATCAATTGAGGGGAATGAGAATATGAGACTAGACTTTACCCCAAATTACTTAAGATTAGTTAACTAGGGATGGGGTGAGTCTTATCTATAAGGGTGCTATATGATCTATGGGCCCAAATGGACACTAATAAATGATGTTATTAGAGAAGAAATTTTTTATTTGTTTTAAAGGCAAAAGGAAGTTAAATGTAATGTTCATACGCTAATAGCTACTTTAAATGAGTATTCTTGTTCTGAGGATCTTCAGGGAGTTATGAGGATAGCCATAGGAAATATTCTTGTTTGAGAACAAAAGGTCATATGAAGATACTTATTTTCCCCTCCTTTTGGAATTTTAAACACTAATACTCCCATTCTAGAAGCATATGGTCCAAAATGGAGAGAGTTAGTTCTATCTAAATGACTCTAGTCATCAAACCACACTTCACCACCATCCTCCTACCATTATACATAATATATAACTAGGTCTTGATTAATGTGAAAAGTGAATCTCCTGAAATGATCACATGGGTTAAGATTCATATTATTCAAAGTCATAATTATATAAAATATGATAATTTGGTCTAGTTCAAAGGAAATATGCTGTGAGAATTCAAATATTACAACTGTTTAAGGGGGATTCATCACTCACACTAATTGGGACCTGGTTGTATATCACCTGTTGTTCCCCAGTCCCTTTACTTCCAAATTTTTCCTTTGGAACTGGTAATCAAATTAATTCTAGCACTGCTCTGGAAAGGAGAGAGTCCTATAGTTCCAAACTCTATCTTTTGAATTACTAGATCAAAACACCCTTTCCAGACCATTACTGTTCTACATATGTTATGACCAACCACTGGAATCTAAGCTCCTTGATGGTAAATATTTCTTGTCTCGCCTTAGTTTTTCTCTACTCAGTATTTATTATGGTTTTTAGAACATAGCAAACACTTAAAATAAGCATTTTTAATTCATAGATTAACTAAGATTCCATTAGGTAAGGTGAATACCCTTCCCATACATAAAGATTCTAACAAGAGGGTGTAATGGCAAGCACAAAAGTAGTTCACACCTTGTTTCAGCTATTGAATTAACACCTGTTTTCAGTTCAAGTTTATTTTGAGCCTTTATCAAGTCTGTTATGAAACAGAACATGTGAACGCCACAACTTGTGAACCCTAGAATTCGTGAACTCCTGCAAGAGGAAGGGGAGCAACTAATGACCATATATAAGGAGAATTCCCAGGTTAGAGACAGCAGAACTGAGAAGAGGACTCTTTTGGTGGCAGAGTTAAGAAGGAGAAAACTTGTGGTATCCCAGCACTTTGTTTGTCTGCCCTGACTGTTGATATTTGTTTGTGAAGACCTGGGACCTTACTTGAATCCCTGAAAGACAATTTTCTTGTTGTATGTTTATAGAAGTCCAGGAGGAGAATTTTTGAGGTCCTGGGACTTTACTGATGATTTGTGCTGACCCCATGGATCTTGTTTGTGGGTCTGTGTTGATTTCTATGTTGATGATTTGTGTTGAGTTCTCAGACATTGTTGGTGGGTCTGAGTTGATTTCCTGGGCAGATAGTGAATTGATGATGGTGCCAGCAATGAGTATGAATATTATTGTGGTTCTGTCAAGCTTTGTCTTCCCAGAAACAAGAACCATGAAGGACTTGAGGTAGACTGGATACTGTGAACTTCAATATGGAATGGGAACTCTACAAAAAACTGGAATAGGAGCTGGACAAGGAACTGGGAGCTGCCTGCCTTAGAATGCAGGTGACAGTTGGAGCTGAGAGCCAACCTCTAGTCAAGCTGAAAGAAGATTTTGTTGGATACTGTGTACTGACTGAGAAGATTATGATTTACTGTGACCTAGGCGTGGAGGAATTTGACTTTTGTACTTTGTGATTGAATAAAGGATTTTGTGATGGATTAAATGAATGTACTTTGTTTAAAACTATGTGACCACTTTGGTGAAAACTATGTAGCCATTTTAGTGATAAGTTGTCAAGTTGTGACATGGTGAATACTGTATTTTGATTTTTTGTGATAAATTGTAACACTGTGAATGCTGTACCTGTAAATGTTTTGCTCTGATTTGTTATTGAATAATTAATGAGCTCTCTATAGTATGTAATCAGAACCTTGAAAGCTGTTCACAGCAGCAGTCCTCTGGAAAGCTGCTCGTGCATGGCTTTACAGAGCGGAAAAGACCTTAATTATTAAAATCACAATTCTATAAGTTTATGTATGGATGTATACCATTATGAGCTTACAATATATGTATAGATTCTACAATACATGCATATATTCTATAATGAGCAATAATGCTTCATTGATTATATTTATATTTGCATTTATTTACATATATTACCTAAAAGGTAGGCCATAATTTATTATTGTTCAGTTATGTCTGATTCTTTGTGACCCTGTTTATTTTGAATCACAGCAGTGTAAATGCAAGCAAGGTGGGATTTTTGTTGTTTGCTCTTTGTAGTTCAGTTTCCTAGGCTCAGGGTAAGTTGTAAACATCTGAAGGATCAATCTTCTTTGAACCCTGATAATTCATGGCTGTGCTGAATCAAGTAGGTTTCATCGCTTATGGCTCTGATCCAATCAGAGGCTAATTCTTTGTTATATATTCTGGGAGTATAGAATAGACAGTTGGAGCCCTGTCTGTTAGTCTTTGTTCCAATTTCTCTTCTGGTATTTTCTACTTATTTGTCTTTCTTGGATACTCACCTTTTTATTAAAGTAAGATCATTAAGCCCTTTAAAGTTGTCTGTTCTTTAGTAAAGCAGATCAAAGAACCCATGCTAGCAGGTTATCCTGGGTGTGCTAGGCTACTTACTGCTACAGGTAGACACAGTTTAATAGAGCTTATGTAATTCTGTTAAAAATAAAAAGGAAGTTAGGAGGAGAAATAAATATTGGTGAGAAAATAAATTCCTTTTTGGATACATTGAGTTTGAGATGCCTACTGGACATCCAGATGGAGATGTCTATTGTATGATTAATGATGAATGACTAGAATTCCAATGAGATTATAGCTACATATTTAGATTTTAGAATCATCTGAATAAAGATAATAATTAACTCATGAAAGCAGATAAGATCAACATCTCATCAACCAAAGAGAATGTAGAGACAGAAGAGAAAGGGGCTCATGACAGAAACTTGTGGGATACCAACACTTAAAAGATGAGAGCTGAATAATCCAGCAAAGGAGATGGAAAAGAAGTGGTCACAAAGATTGAAAAGAATCAAGATAGAATGTTGTTACTTAATCAGTTTTCAGTCATGTCCGACTCTTCATGATCCCATTTGGGGTTTTCTTGACAAAGTTGCTAGAATGGTTTACCATTTAGTCTTCCAAAAATAAAGAAGATAATATACTAAAAAAAAAAAAAAAAACCAGGGTCATCTATAGTATCCAATGTTTTATAGAAAGAGTAAGAAAAATGAGGACTGAAAAAAAAGCCACGACAGTTATCACTTTAGAGGTTATTGGTAATTTTATTAAGAGTAATTTAAAACTAGTGGTGCTCTGAAGCCAGATTGCTAGAGGTTGATGAATGAGTATGAAAAAGGAAATGGAAGCAATGGGTATAGCAAGACCTTTCAAGGGTTTGACTATGGAAAGGAGAAAAACAATAGAAAGAAAACTTGAGGGGATGATAAAGTACAATAAAAGGGTTTTGTTGTTGTTTGTTTGGTTTGTTTCACAGAATGTGTTAGACAGGGCCATGTGTATATACAGCAGTAAGAAGCTCTGGACTAAGGAGAAATTTAAGATGTGAAAAGGAGAGGGAATGAACACACTTATGGAAGAAAATGGATTAAAAGCAAAATGGGGAATTTTGTCTTGGAGGGGAAAAGGGTCACATTGTGCTCAGAGATTAGAATAAGAGACATAATGGAGAAAGATGAAATGAGAATTTTATATGTGTGGAATAAAAGAGAATAAAGAATTCAATAGAAAAATCTCTCTTTTCTTAGCATAATAAAATAGCAAATATGAAAATAATTAGTAGGTCATTCCTCATTTTTCTATTTAACTTGTTCCCATATTTAATCGTATCTTGAGCTCTAGAGAAATCCACGAACTTGTTTATATATTTCCTTAGTAGTTACTAAAATTTCAATATATCTGCAAATTAACTGTGCTCAGGAGCCTTCCTAGTTTGTGAGCCCTTATTTATTTAACCAAGTAGACAATTGTCCTTTTCCAATTTAAAATACACACACACACATACACACACTTACACCCACACAAACACAAGCACATATAGTTATATAAATCTCCAAAGTTTAAATAAATATTAAAGTCACTGAATATGCAATTTATTAACAATAAAATCAATAAAACAATTGTTTACAGCATTTAGTTATGAAAATGATTACAGTTAGAATCACCTCAAACCATCATTGTCATTTCAGATGAATTCCCTTCTGAGAACATAGTCTCATGCTATTCAGTTTATTAGCTCAATCCACATCTAAATTGGGGTGATAGTTTGGCTTCATAGTATTTTCCCAACTATTCTCTTCATCATTTTTTGTAAGATCAAATTTTAAATAGTTTTGTTAGGAAAGAAAACCTTTGTATTCACTTTCCTCCTCTCTTCCCCAGTTTCTCTTTAATCATAACAAGAAAAGTCTTTACTTTTTGTCAATCCCTCACGCAATATTTTCTCTTCACACTTATAGTTAAAACTGCCATTTCTACAACATACCATTTGGTTCTTAAAGCTGCCTATAACCTATCACCTCTGTGGAAGAGGTTTTTGAAATAGGAAAATTAAGTGAAATTCGTATCAGGATATATGTCAGCATGTCTAGTAAAAGGTATGGTAAAAAAGAGGCTTAACTTATCATCTATCTGCACATATCCTGCAGAATGAAGATGGAGAAAATCATGCAACTGTTATCACTAGGTCTATTACAAATTTATGTTAAGTGACCTCAACTGGGCCCTCACTGTTGCTAGACATTTCTTGTACACTTCCCTTATCAACTCAATATCCCATTCCTCTTAGTAGCTCTTAAATACCTTGTCATCTCTCCTCAAATTTCCCATACATCTTTCTCCCCCAACCCTCTTAAAAGAGATTCTTGCCTCATATTTTACAGAAAGAACTGATGCCATTCAATGAGTTCCATTTTCTCCCTCTGAGCATTTTCCCTGGTTATCACCCTTGCCTATAATGCTTTCCCTCTTCCCTCGCTTTCTTCACATCCTAATTAAAATTCTGTTTTCTACAAGAAGGCTTTCCTAATTTTTCTTAATTCTAATGACTTCCCTCTTTTAATTGTTTCCTGTTTTTCTTGTACATGCCTTATTTGCACATACTTGTTTTCTTGTCTTAAACACAGGATTGTGAGTTGCTTGAGAATAGGAACTGTCTTCAACCTTTTTTGTTTGTTTGTTTCTTTTGTATCCTGAGCACTTAGAACAATGTCTAGGAAATAGTATAAGCTTAATAAATGTTCGTTGACTGACTACATGTTTTATTATTCTTGTCCCTATCTGCTTTTTTTTTTTCTGTCTATTAAAACATTGACCTTCTTTTTCATTTATCTGTCATAGTCATCTAGTTTATCAACCCTGTCTTTCTTCTCTCCAAATAAAAGTCCTTCTTTGTAACACACACGCACATACATATATACATATACACATATATAACCTATATGTTTATATCTATCCATTTTTATTTATATATCTATATATATCTGTCTATATTTCTATCTATTTATCCATCTATCTATCTATCTATCTATCTATCTATCTATCTATCTATCTATCCAGGAAAGAAATCAACACATTGGATATTTCATAAAATGCATATGTATTTTTTACATATCAAGTCCTTTACTTCTCCATGAAGATGTAATGGCAGTGAAGGGGAGGGGAAGACAATTTCACTGCTTTATTCAGAGTTCTGAGGTTTTTCCAAAGTTGTTTCCTTCATACTGTTGTCATTATTACATAGCTTAGGGCATGTCTGGTATATAGAGCAGGAGCTCAGCTTGAACCTAACCATTATTTCCCCCAGAAGTGTGTGTATATATGTATGTGTGGAGGTAGATATAATTCTAGACCAGTCCTGTCCACCCAATGCCAGTTCCAAAATGAACACACATAGCAATAGGCAAGCTGATAGCAAACAGAAAGTAAAGTATACAGATGAGAACATATGCCAGACAATGCACAGAGAAAATGACTCTCCCACTAGGAATTAGACATCTTACCTCGAACAAAAGAGAGTGACTTATATCTTACCCACAGGGAAATTCTCCAAAGTCTGCAGTGCAATAACCTGGTGATAGGGATGTGATAATAAGATGCCTCCTCTATATGTTGGCTTCTCCATTGGGGCTTTCTCTCTATTGGGTAATTGGATGAGAGTCTGAAACCATGTGACTTCTGACTAAGAAAATGGAAACTAACTTCTCTAGACTCAACCCAACTCCACCATTCAAATAGCTGTGGAGCATCTCTACCAATAAAGAGAGTTGTATGCAAATGAGGTTTTTTCAAATGCTTTATTAACTTCTGTTTTAATTCATTCATTTCTACCAGATTTTGGATTACAAATTTTCTCCACATTTTCCCCCTACCCACCTCCCAAAAATAGTGGTCCACCAGGATATCTCCTCCTCTCATTTCCCAATTAAATATAAAATATTATTAATAATAGTATATATATATACATACATAAATATATATATTTTAAAATTTGATTTTAAAATTTTGAATTCCAGATTTATTCCATTCCTCCCTTGTCACACACCCGTACTGCGAAGATAAGCAATTCAATATAGGTTGTACATGTGTAGCTAATGCAAAACATTACCATAGTAGATATATTTTAGAAGACTAATTATATTTCCCTCCCTCCTATCCCACCTCCCACTTGTTCTATTCTCTAATTTGGTCCTCTCCCTTTTCAAAAGTGTGTTCTTCCAACTTCCCTTCCTCCCAGCCTGCCCTCCCTTCCATCATCCCCCCTCTCAACTTTTTCCCCCCTACTCTCCTGTAGGGTGAGATACCTTATTTCTTGTGTATGTCATTCCCTCACTGAGCCAAGTTCAATGAGTATAAGGTTGACCTGTTCCCTTACACCTTCCTGTTCTTCCCCTTCATTGTACCCATTTTCCCTTGCCTCTTCTATATGAGATAGTTTGCCCCATTCTGTCTCTCCCCATCTCCTCTCATTATATTCCTCTCTCACCCCTTAATTTCACCTTTCAAGTATCATCCCTTCCTATTAAATTAGTGCTGTGCCTTCTATATATACCTGTAAACATATATATATATATATATATATATATATGCACACATACACATTCCCATATGTATTCATATGCCTATATACCCTCTGACAAAGACTATATATATATTCCCTTCAACTATTTTCATATGGAGAAGTTTCATCAGTTACAATTGTCATTTTTACATATAGGAATGTAAATAGTTCAACACTGATAAGTCCCTTATGATTTCTTTTCCCTATTTATCTTCTCATGCTTCTCTTGCTTCTTGTGTCTGAATGTCAGATTTTCTATTCAACTCTGGCTTTTTCTTCAAGAATACTTGAAAGTCCTCTATTCCACTGAATGACCATATTATCCCCTGAAACATGATACTCAGTTTTGCTAGGTAGGTGATTCTTGGTTTTAATCCCACTTACTTTGACCTGAGGAATATCATATTCCAGGCCCTTCGATCCCTCAGTATAGAAGCTGCCAGATCTTGTGTTATCCTGATTGTGTTCCCACAATATTCAAATTGTTTTTTCCTGGCTGCTTGTAATATTCTCTCATTGATCTGGGAATTTTGGAACCTGGCTAAAATACTCATAGGGGTTTTCTTTTTGGGATCTTTTTCAGGAGGTCATCAGTGGATTCTTTCATCCTCTATTTTGCCTTCTGGTTCTAAAACATCGGGGCACTTTTCCTTGAGAATTTCTTGGAGGATGATTTCTAGATTCTTTCTTTTGTCATGGTTTTCAGGTCATACAATAATTTTTAGATTATCTCTCCTGGATATATTTTCCAGGTCAGTGGTTTTTCCCATGAGATATTTCAAATTGCGTTCTATTCTTTCATTTGTTTGTGTGTGTTTAACAGCATCTTAATTTCTCATAAAGTCACTAGCTTCCCTTTGCTCCATTCTAAATTTGAAGGAAAGATTCTCCTCATTGAGCTTTTGAGACTCTTTTTCCATCTGGCAAATTTGGCTTTTTAAGGCATTTCTTTCCTGATTGCTTTTTTGAGTCTCTTTTGCCATTTGAGTTAGTCTATTTTTAAGGTATTATTTTCCTTAGTCAGGCTGTTGATTCTCATTTCATAATATTCTTGTATCATTTTCATTTCTCTTTCCAATTTTTCCTTCACTTCTTTTATCTGCTTATTAAGGTTCTGTATGGCCTGTAACCAGCTCATCTTTTCCTTTGAAGCTTTTGGTGCAGGAGTTCAGACTTCACTGTCTTTCTCCTTTTCCATGCTTTGATCCTTTTTGTCCCCAAAATAGGAGTCTAATGTTGGATTCTTCTGTTTGTATTGCTTCCTTTGCCTGGTCATGTTGCCACTCAGTTACTTGACTTTTGGGCTTTTTGCCACAATAGGACTCTGCCACCAGACAGGGGAGCTTTCAGGCCAAACTCTCGGGTTTTCTCAGCTGCTGGAGGTCTTAGTTGGGTTCCCTTTCTGAAGCCTCCACATCCTCTGGCAAGCTGGTCACACACTCTAGGACCTCCAGCCTAGACTGCAATCCAGATCCAAGCAGGTTAAAGAAAGGGTGATTACCCCTCAGAATGGTTGGTTGGTCCCCCTACAGTCTGCAGGCCAGGAGCTGAAGCTGGGACTTGGTGTCGACTAAGCTGAGGAGGCCTCTCAGTGACTTCTTCCCCTGGGGGCAAAAGCCTATACTCTCCCAACTACTGGTTCCAAAGTCCACAATGAACTGACATTTCACTTTGTCCTTGGCATCTATGTGTTGATAATTCTGGAAACTGCCATAGCTGCTGGTGTTCTGGAGTCCCTCCAGGCAGTGTTTGTTCAGACCCACCCTGGGGCTAAAACCTTTGGCTCACAGGGGCCTGGGCTCGGCTCTCAGAGTGCTGTGCTGGTCACTCTCTGCCAGTATCCCAGGCTGTCCTCAGCAGGAGGTTTGCTTCTCTGCGTCAGTTTATAGGTTCTATAGCTTCAAAGTTTGTTCAGAGTCCCCTTTTATATGAATTGGGGAAGGTGGAGGCTGGATCCACACAGAAGTCCTGTTTCTACTCCACCATCTTGACCACCCCCCCACCCCACAAATGAGTTTTGAAACATAAGTTAAATTCCTCATCTTTTCATTTTTTTCTTCTGAAAGATATTTTTCTTCTTTTTTCATGGGTTTATTTTTTTTACCACTATTTCACAATTCTCCAACCGATGTAATTGCTATTTTTTCTTCTTTTTTTTTTGAAGGGCAATTGGGGTTAAGTGACTTGCCCAAGGTCACATAGCTAGTAAGTGTTAAGTGTCTGATGGCAGATTTGAACTCAGGTCCTCCTGACTCCAGGGCAAGTGCTCTATTCACTGCACCACCTATCCACCCCCAATGTAATTCCTATTACTTTGGATAATTTAGCGTTAACTCCATTGCCAGCTTTTAACAAAATGCTGGCTATACATATTGATATGTTAGTTATCATAGTTTTGCTCACAATTAAACATTTTTATCCCTCTTTTTTCTTTAAATATATGTCATGTTTCTCTCTCTAAAAAAATAAAAGCTAAACCCTATATTTTGTTGTCACATTGTTTCAGTAATGTCTGATACTTCATGACCTTAATTTTGGGTTTTCTTAGTAGATAGTGAAGTGGTTTGCTATTTCCTTCTCTAGTTAATTTTATATATGAGGAAACTGAGGCAAGCAGGGTTAAGTGACTTACCCAAGGTCACACAGCAAGAATCTAAGACCATATCTGAACTCATGAAGATGAGTCTTGCTGATTTCAAACCTAGTGCTCTATAAATGGTACCACCTAATTGCCACTTCACTATATTAATCCTATAGATAGTTATACATTTACATGATAAAAATATATTTCTTGACACTCAGATTCTCATTAAAACATCACAATCTAAAAGTTAACAGTGTATTCCTGGTATCCTAACAGTCAAACTTTGAATTTGTCTTTCACAGACCCTCATATTTATTGTTTCAAGGTTTCAAACTAGAACTTGAAAACACCTGGAAAAAGCAATAAAAAACATTTATAGGTTATACATCATTCCTGCTATTATAAAAATTAAAATTAAAGGAAAAGGAAACAAATATGATGGTTTTGCATCTAAATGATTAGCAAAGTAGTGTATCAGCAACATGTCTATTTTTAACCCTAGACCTGTTTCAATATATGTATAGTACCTTGCATATTGTAGATTATTTAATTCTGCTTGTTGAGTTGAATGGTCTAGAATAAATGTGATATCTCTCAATCAGCAAAGACCTGACATTTTTTTCTAAATAAAGCACACAGGAGTTGAAATACATTTTCACTAATGACCTTCAAAATTTAAGTCACAGTAAAATTAAATAATCAGGAAGAAAAATCAATTTATCGATTGTTTTGTTGTTTATAGAGCCATTACTAACAATAGCTATTATTTAGTTCAAATTAGAGAATATGTTTTGAGAATATAACATTGGCAAATGAAATAGAAGTCACTACGATAGCGAAGTGACCAAAATGGGGAGGAGGGGAGGAGAAAGTACCTAATATCTGATCAACACAGAGAGGAGAGAAAAAAAATGAGGAAAGAAATATCTACATATTAGATTTTTCTTCCAGATCAAAAAATTAGAGTAATTTTTTTTTATATGTAGGCTTTGCTGAGAAACTAATAAACAGATCAAAGACAGTAAAGAAAGTTAACTTTTATTGCAAGAAAGTTGGGAAAGTCATAGAAAAAGACAGGAAGATCTGGCATAGATATGGTCTCACTTAGGGATAATGGTGCTTTATCCATCTTTCTGAAAGTAAATAAATCCAACAAATATGCAGTTTGCTGTCAGTTAGCTACATAAGCTTGCAACAAAAATGATAGAGAAATGAGAATACCAATTATAATTCCTATGAAACACCATGGGGTGGGGGTGGGGGGGTGGGAAGTGGCTAGGTGGCACAGTGAATAGAGCACCAGCCCTGGAGACAGGAGGACCTGAGTTCAAATTAGGCCTCAGACACTTAACACTTATGAGCCATGTGACCTTGGACAAGTCACTTCACCCCAAATGCTCTTCCTTCCCCCTCCAAAAAGCAAAATCCCCAAATAAAAAACCATCATGGTTCCAGAGACCAAAAGGTCCAATCACAACTTCCTATAGAAAAACCCAAAGTAGCCTCATTCAGAAAGGAGGGATTGAAATAATTAGAGGGATGCCTCATTAATCTTCAGTTTAACTGGGAGAATAAAGTCTTCCTTGAGAGAACGGAAAAAAAAAAAACATTTGAAGGGAAAAGAAAGTAGTAAAAAGAATCTTACAACTAAAAATTGTGTCAGGAGATGTTAAAATCCTGACCTAGGTCAGATGGTTAGAATAGTAAATAAAGTGACACATGGAAGATATAGAAGAAAAAGGGTCACTGAATCTCTGGATGTGTATAATGACCATTGTCAGTCTCTCCTCACAATATGTATCTGGATCTTCTGAGGAGAAAGCAAATTCACAGGCTTCTGGCAATGGTGATGGAAATCCACAGGTATGCTAAAGCAAGAAATCACCTGGGAAACAACCACAACAACAACATTGTTAGGATTATGAAGTTCTAAGTATGGAATCTAGGGCTTTAGGGAGAACAGGAGATATTTTCATTCTTTCTGTCAATTAAAAGTAAAGGCTTCCAAAGGAAATGATTTGGGAAGTGAAGAGGTGTTTAAAGATTTTGATTTAATTTCTGGACCATAGTCTAATGTGTAATGGTGGATTTTTCATTAGTATCATAATATATCTTTTGAATGCTGGTAAAATGTATTTTCCTGGAGACTCTTGAAAATGATCAAAAAGATTGAAGCTGAATGTTAAGAAAGAAGGGAAACTACTGCATATCTCTCTCAAGTTAGCACAAAGTTGTTCAAAACAGGAATGAGTTGTCTCTGGCTGCTGTGGATTTGTCCTTTCTGCAGGTCTTCAAGCAAAGGCTTGCTTTTTGTCCATTGGGCAGGCATGTTTTGGGCAGGATTATTCCTCAGGTCCAGGGTACCTTTGAGGACCTCTGAGGTCCCTTATAATTCTGAGTATCTCTGATTTTTAAACTCTGATTCTTCTACTTCTTCATTTTCAAGTTCATTCTTCTTATTTTGAACTATTTTTTTTCTTTATCTTTCTTGGATCTCATGTTCAACCACTTCACCAATATGTTCTTCATTCCTCTTAAAGACTTTTTCTTCTATGGCTTCCGTATCATCTTATGTCTCTATACCCTTTTCTCTATCCCAAACAGCATCTGACTAGTTTAGGACTTAATGTCTCTTCCTTGGATGACTGTGATAGCCTCATAACTGGTCACTATTCCTTCACTTTCTATTTATTATTTCCTTTTATTACATGCATTGCTTCCACAATGTCTTCCCAATATATACATCTAATCTGTATACTAAGAGGTTAGAAAAAATCATTAATAACTCTCTCATCCACTTACTGCATCCAGTATGGGGTAGCTAGGTGGCATAGTGAATAGAGTTCTAGGCCTTGAGTCAGGAAGACTTATCATTGTGAGTTCAAATCTAACTTATTTGCTGTTTGACCCTGAGTAAATCACCTAACTCTGTTTGCCTCACTTTCCTCATCTATAAAATGAATTGTAAAAGGAAATGGCAAACCACTCTAGTATCTTTGCAAAGAATAACTCAAATGGAGTAAAAAAAAGTCAGATATTACTTAAAATTGCTGAAAAAAATACTTTCTAGATCGAACACTGGACATGGAATCAGAAGACCTGAGTTCAAATTTAGCTTCAGACACTTACCAGCTGTGAGATCTAGGGAAAATCATTTAACTTCTGTTTCAACATCTTTGACTGCAAAAAAAAAAAAATAAGGATGATATCTCCCATAGTTATTGTGAAGATCAAAAGAGATATTATTTGTAATGCTTTGCAAACCTCAAAGTGATATATATATATATATATATATATATATATATATATATATATATATATGTGTGTGTGTGTGTGTGTGTGTGTGTGTGTGTGTGTATAAAATATATGTGTATAGATATTCATATATACACACATATATATGTAATATGCTATCTTTCTTATTGCTATTATTTCATTGGCATAGGGAATATCTAAGTGAAGAAACTACCTTAAAGTGTCTTAAAGGCACTTTAAATGGAATTTATAATGTGTGAGTTGCCTAGAGAATGGAGTGAAGATTTTCCCAGATTCCCACAGCCAGTCTGTTTCATGTACTTAATGAGAGCTATTCTGATCGTGCTAAATTCTGATCTTCTCCAAGCCAAATGGTCACAATTTCTTCATCTATTCCTGATATAACATTAGTTTGAATCCTCTCACTATCCTGGTCTCTCTCCCTAGGACATGATGCATACCTTGCCACTGTTCTCAAGGTGATCTAGACTGACCTGTTAAAATATGTGCTAGTTAGATCACTTTCATTGTGTAGGAATGAGAAGCTAAAGAAGAAACTATTTAACTTGTTAAAATTTAAAAAGCTATTTTGACTATAACAGAAAACAACTTCTATGTAACAGAAATAATATAATAGAAATAACATACTATAACATAACATAAGACAACAGAATAGAATAGAATATGTTATATGCATATTTATAAATATAATAGTTTATCAGTTGGTTTTCATCCCTCCACAGTGGTTTTAAATTTATTCTTCATTTCCTTTTCTAGGGATATCCCTCATCTCAGTTCGCGATTATTTCATATCTAAATTAAAGAACATTCTTTTCTGGTCTTCTGTTTCCAATTTCTCATAACCTTTGTCCTACAGACAACTACTGTCATAATTTGTCAGATAAATTATTTTCATCTTGTCAATTTTTTTTTACCAAGCTCCTATATTGAATCCTAAATATTTATGTATGTATGTATATATCCTACATATAATATATAATATGGATATATCATAAATGAGTGGATTCCTATATCTATACATATTTGCATATATAATATATGTTTATATAAAAACACATACATATACACACAAATGTATTTTATTGGACCTGTGATTTCATTGACATTGTTAAATTCCAGGGAGAACAATTCATCTGCTGATACAGATTAGCAACTGCTCTGAACTTGTACTCCTAGACAATTGCCTTGGAGACAGAGAAGTTAAAAGACTTGCCCAAGGTCACACAGTCACTATGTGTCATAGGTAGACTTGGAACCCAGGTCTTTCTTATAAGGACAGCTCTTTAGCCACAATATAATTCCTATAAGATACAGTGCCTACTGCACCAAAAGTAAACTTAGTACAGGAGTTAAGACCTTTCTTTAACTTCCTTCTTATACTTATATACTTGGCAGTGGGATCTTTTCCCTCCACCTCCCTTTGTAAAATGAACGATGATGTCTTTTGGCAGGATGGTTGATGGGAGGGCTTACAGGAATGTGAGGCAACTTGACCCAGAGGGAAGAATATTGGATTTGCTAGTACCTAAGATCAAATCACACAACCTGTGTGACCCTGGGTAAGTCACTTCATTTCATTCCATGTCAGTATTCTCATCTTTCAAATGAGAGCCTTGGATTCAGTGACCCTGGAGGTCACTTCTAACTCCAAACTTGCAATCTTAAGAATTGCTTTTCCCTCTTGCTCCACTGGAGTGCTTTTAATAGTCCCATACATTTGCCTAAGAGAGTTTTTAGGAGAGATAATTAAGGAGAAATTGAATCTCATAATTGACTTTTGAAAATGTGGGGAGAGCTACTTCTGGTAGGTACCACATCCTCCAGGGGTCATTAAAATTGGTAGTCACGGTCACTACAGATGACACATATATTGTGTAGTATCAAGTAATCACTTTCCAAGGTTTTCTCAGTGGGAATTACAAGTAGGAGAAGTAAGAAATTTTCTAGTGAGAGCCAAGGGTTTTTCTTGCTGTTGTCTGTTTGTTTGTGGTATTTCTGACAGCAAGGTTATCCTTAACTAATATAATTTATTTGTGCTCCATTATTATTTCTCCCATCTAATAAGGTCAGACTCCTTTAATTCTTTCTATATATAGAGATAATGTGTAGATATAAATATAGGTTTAGCTATAGACATATATATATATGATAAAAATATAAATGATATTGATAGAGATAGATTGATGATAGAGATACAGGTGAATCTTAATTGTGCCTTTCCTCATGTCTTTGTTCATATTATTCCCCTATCCAGAATGTATCCTCATTGCTTTGCTTGCAAATAATCATCTATTATCAATTTTGTTCCTCAAAGTCCTATTGAAGAGGCACTTTCTTTAAGAGATTATTCCTGAATAGCTCCATCCAACCATAGTCACACATTTGTTATGCACTCCTCAGCATTCATACATAGTATTAGCAACATTGCTGGGGAAAAGAACTGGTAGGAATAACACTCATTACACCTAGGTAAGGTTAAATTTGTAATATCCATTAAGGGTCTTATTACCCAGGCTAGGCTGCTGTTTCTATATCCTTTTTTTAATTTTTAAAGAGGAATGAGGGGAAAACCATCTTCAGAATCAAGAAGTTGTTGTTAAGACATTTCAGTGGTGTCTGTCTCTCCATGATCCCTTTTGGGGTTTTATTGGTAGAAATACTGGAGTGGTTTGCCATTTCCTTCCATAGTTCATTTTACAAATGAGGAAACTGAGGCAAACATAGTTATGTGACTTGCTCAGGGTCACATAGCTAGTAAGTGTCTGAAGCTGGATTTTGAAGTCAGGAAAATGATTCTTTTTAATTCCTAGCCTATACTATATTCACTGCCCCACCTAGCTGCCTAGCAATTTTCTAAAAAGGCAATGAATCTATCCTGAGATTCATTGATCCAGAGGACTTAACCTGGAACCATTGATATACCTTCATGACCTAACGCATAAAAAACTGAATGTAGGTAAGGATTCAAGGATCCCTGGGCTTGATAGACTACTGGCTATTATGTGTATCAATGTGCCTTTCTTCCCAAACTACTGGGAAGTGCTACTGGGACTCATTCGGAGATGAGAGCTGCTGAAGCTATCTGAACCGATGTTGTACCTTTGCTGACTATCCTTTTAATGTTATTGTCAAGTAAACTCCTTTTGTTAAATGTGATGTGGTCATCAAATACCTCATTTTATTCCAGGTTCCAGCCTAAACCACTCTAGCAGACTGAGCTAGTTCTAACCCAGAATGTTTGTCATAATCAGGAGTATTGGCACACAATGTCCTTGGAGCTGATGTGAGAAAGGGCTCATGAGGGGATAGGGACACTGATTGGTTGGGTGTGCTAGTATAGCTTCTGTATTTAGATCCATTCTTCTGGCTGCATATCTTGATTACTCCCAGTGAGATTGGGAGGGAGCCTCCACTGACCAAGATAAGAGGATTACCAGTAAGAAGAGGAGTCTAAGTGTTGACTTGGCTTTTCAGAAGACATGAACTTTGAGTTGTCTGAAATAGTGCAGAGAGTTAGCAAATCAGGCCAGCAAGCATTTATTAAGCACACATTGTTTCCCAGTCTTTGAGCAAAGCATTGAGCGTATAAAAAATATCCCTGCTCTTAAGGAACTCATATATGGTCAGTGCGGAAGGTGAAAGACACCTAAGATTCTATAAGGAGCTAAAGAATTGTGATCGCAGCATCCAGGTCTGGTCTTGTTTTGTTATGGACCAACCAGCGTAGTGATTTCTTGGCTTGTAGATGCTGGTGGAAAATAATTCAGTAGGTCTCAATAAAGTGGGCACTGACTCCAGCAAAGGCAGGACTCAGGGAGAATCATATTTTAATTGATAACAGATGGTTATTGGCAAGAAAAGAAACGAGATTCCATTCTGGAGAGGGGAATAATATGAACGATGATATGGGGAAAGGGACAAATAAGATGCACCTGTATCTCTATCATCAGTTTATAGCCTTTTGCTTTGGGCATTCTGTAGTTTTAAGACCATTCCACATTTTTTTCTTAACACAGTGCTCATTTGACAGTAGCAAAGAGGTCATACATCTTTTCTATACATGTCACATCTCTATTCAAGAACCAAATGGTGAAATCATTAGGAGGTACTAGTTTTTAGTGAGTGAGAGGTAGAATTGTTTGGGGCTATCTTGCTTTCAAATGACAGGGGTAGGGTGAAACTGCCTCTGAATAACCACCCAGACTGAAACCATGGAAAAATAAGAGGGCTCTCAGTACATGAACCTAAAAGGGTAAAGATTTGGCATCACCCTCCCCCATACCCATACCAACTACTAGGGATCCAAGGGAGTGAAAGGTTATGACAGGGGGATGAAAAACACTGAAAGAATGTTGGTGCTGTTGGATTTTAGGCAATTTATCAATTCAGGTCCCATGATGTGTTGTATGGGAAATATTTATAATCTCTTTTCTACTGTCATCCAGATAACCCTGAACCAAAATAAGGATTGATGATGACAATGGAAGTGTCATCTAAAGTGTCATCTACTGGAGAATGTACCCACCTTCCTCATCATAACAAACAACAATTACTGACCAACTGCCACCAGGTGACAGATGAGCACAGGAGCCCTGGGAGTGACATCACCCTCCAGATAACCAGTCCTATTTCCAGTCCAACCCTCTCAGCTCCTGTGGAGAAGGATCAGTCATCACTACCAACTGCCACTTACATGGCAGGAGAATCAGCTTAGGTGAGGCAGTATGTAAAGCACCTGGAGGGAGAAAAAGGAGGCAGTATGTGCCAGGCAACTCACATCACCACCTTGATGTGACTACCTTGACTGCCATCTTCCCTGAGATACTCCAGGACCCAAGTACCTTGGTAACTGAAGTGACTCCTGTGGAGAGGCTTCCTGGCAACTGCTCCTACAGGTGCTACAGCCTCAGTTGCTGAAGGCCTGAGGGAAAAATGTTCTTGTCATCAAAGTCCTAGGCTTTGTCAAATAGTTCAATACCAGACAGTTATATGAGTTTGGAATCTCAGTAACCCTGAACAAGTAATTTAATCTCTCTCAGTCTCAGTTTCTTCATCTATAAATGGGGAAAATGATATTAATTATGACTATTGTGAGGTTCAAATGTCTTTAACATGCATGGTACATCTTAAAACTCTAAAAACTCTCAACTATTAGCAATACTATTTCACCTTGTCAACTGTTACTACCCCAGACATTTTTTAACCTTTCTTTGTATCCCAAGTGCTTAATAAAGTGCCTGGAACATTGGAAACAATAAATATTTGTTGAATTGATTTCTTTTCAGTTTAAAAAAGGATGAGTCTTGTTTCATGATTATAAATGATCATAAGCTTTGGTGACAAGTAGATTGAATGCCCTTGAGTTGTAACTTGTGAGAAGGCATAGATTAGGGACTAGACCCATGATTTCACTGGTGTGTTTGACACCCAGGTGGGCAAACTCCTTTTAACAATACAGGCTGACATCCTCTTTGCAATATATAATTTTAGAGAGTAGCCTATAGGACTGAGAGACCAAGTGATTTGCTATATGAACCACATATGTTAGAGGCAGGATTTGAACACAGGTCTTTCTGACTTCAAAGCAAGCTCTTTATCCACTGCTATGCTGCTTCTAAGTATAGAGTAACTCATTAACCTGTACTAAGTACTAAGGCATGTTGTTTTATATCCTTTTCAGTGATTCAATGTAATTGGCTGAGATTTTTATGGAAGTAAAATTATTCTAGATAATAAATGTAGAAAAATAAACATAATACTTATTTTAGATCTTCAACTTTCAAAATATTTCCTCATTATATTGCCCAGTTTGGCCCTTTGACCCTTCTCTTTAGTACAAGCTATTTCTTCTAGTACAAATCCATAGGATTATAGTGGTCAAAAGAATGTAACTATATTTTAAAATTCCTTTGCTAAGATAATAAATACTTTCCCAACTTTACCCTGCTTGTGGAAACTGGAGTCTACTGAAAATAATGGTAAAACATCATATGAGATGATAGCCTGATGTCATGTGGTCCAATCCAATCAATTTCAGTTGTCAAGAAAGAGACAGTCGGCTTATTAGGGTCCTGTGGGAGGTTAGAACACTGTGTGTTAATGCATGGAACCATCAGATGCTGAAGGAAGATGTCATCTGAGCTCCTACTCTTTGGAAGCTGACAGCAATTTTGGAACAGAATACAAGGCTGCGGTTTTGTGAAATCACCCCACTGAGCAACAGACTGAATAAATGGTAAGGAGTGTTGTGGCAAGTCTAGTATAACATCAGGGATTGTTTTCACCAAAGAATTATTCCATAATGGAAATAGGAGTCTGGAGCATTAAAATAAGAAAGCTATAAATCCATAATTTTTTAAATAAGCACAATATTTAAGATAGGTTTTTTTAAGGCAAGGCTTAAGAGGTACATTTTAGACATTATTTAAAAACAACAAACTATTTCAGCTTAACAGAAGTCATGCTAACATGCATAGAGATAATTTTATTTTATATTATTTTCATTTTGAAGTGATTATAAATGCTCAAATATAAAAGATATTTTATCTCCCAAACAAAAGAAACTAAAGCTTAAATCATTTATTTCTAGTTAGCTAAATTTTCCTTAAAAATACAAACAGAAATAGACATTTAAAACATGCAAAAATATTTTAATTAATTAATTGATTGATTTATTTTTAGCTTTCAATATTCATTTTCATAAGATTTTGAGTTCCAAATTTTCTCCCCATCTCTTTTCCTCACACACCAAGATGGCAAGCATACTCAATACCCCTTCCCCCAGCCTGCCCTCCCTTCTATTACTCTGCTACCATTCCTTTCCCCCTTACTTCATCTAAGGGCAAGATAGATTTCTATACCCCCATTCATTGCCTGTATATCTTATTTCCCGGTTTCAAGCAAAAACAATTTTTAATATTTTTTAAAATCTTTGAGTTCCAAAAACTCTCCCTTCTTCCCTCCCCACCTACCATCATTTAGAAGGCAAATAATTCAATATGGGTTATACATGTGTAGTTATGGAAAAAGTCCATAATAACCATGTTGTGAAAGACTAACTCTATTTCTCTCCATCCTATCCTGCCCCCCACTTATTATATTTTCTCCTTTGACCCTGTACCTTTTCAAAAATATTTGCTTCTGACTATTCCCTCCCCCAATTTGCCCTCCCTTCTTTCATCCCCCCTCTTTTGTCCCTTTTACCCTTACTTTCCTGTAGGGTAAGATACCAAATTTAATGTGTATGTTATTCCCTTGTTAAGCCAAATCTGATGAGAGTAAGTTTCACTCATTTCCTCTAACCCCACCCTGCCCTTCTCTTCCATTATGAAACTTTTTCTTGCCTCTTTTATGTGAGAAAATTTACTCCATTCCATTGCTCCCTAAATATTCCTCTCTTACCCCTTAATTTTATTTTTAGATGTCATCCCTCCATATTCAACTTACCCTGTGCCATCTATCTATCTATCTATCTATCTATCTATCTATCTATCTATCTATGTCCATCTGCCTTTCCATTTCCTCTAACTACCTGAATACTAAGAAAAGTATCATGAGTTATAAATATCAACTTTCCATGTAGGAATATAACCAGCTCAACTTTAATAAGTCCCTTATGATTTCCATTCCTGTTTACCTTTACATACTTCTTTTGAGCTGTGTATTTGAAAGTCAAATTTTTTATTCAGTTCTTCTCTTTCACCAAGAATGCTTGAAAGTCTTCTATTTCACTGAATTTTCATTTTTTTCCCTTGAAGGATTATACTCAGTTTTTCGGGGTAGGTGATTCTTGGTTTTTATCCTAGCTCCTCTGACGTCTGGAATATCATATTTCAATCCCCCTATTGCTTAATGTAGAAGCTGTTAGATGTTGTGTTATACTGATTGTATTTCCAAATATTCAAATTGTTTTTTTCTGGATGCTTTCAATATTTTCCCCTTGACCTGGGAACTCTGTAATTTGACTATAATATTCCTAGGAGTTTTCTTTTTGGGAAGTTTTTCAAGAAGTGTTTGGTGAATTCTTTCAATTTCTATTATCCTCTGGTTCTAGAACATCAGGGCAGTTTTCCTTGATAATTTCTTGAAAGATGATGTCTAGGTTTTTTGTTTGTTTGTTTGTTTTTTGTTACTGTGGCTTTTAGGGAGTCCAATAATTTTTACATTATCTCTCCTGGATCTATTTTCCAGGTCAGTGGTTTTTCCAATGAGGTATTTGACACTGTCTTCTATTTCTTCATTCTTTTGTTTCTGTTTTATAATTTGTTGATTTCTTGTAAATTGATAAGCTTCCATTTGCTCCATTCTAATTTTGAAGGAATTATTTTCTTCAGTGGGTTTTTTTTTTTTTGACCCCCTTTTCCATTTGGCTAATTCTTTTTTTTTTTAATTTTCCTGAATTGGTCAAGTTTGGCTATGTAAGGACTGGATTAATATTCTTCAGAATTAAGGGAGATAAGAACAACCTCTTCTCAGAAAAACAGGTTCATGGTTTTACAGACAAAAGAAAAGCTAATACTACTAACAATGATGGTTATGGGATATGAACCCCTAAAAGAAAAAGACCATGTCTTTGGGATCTGGACCCAAAAAGGAAAAGCCCCTGGACTTTCCCCCATGACTCAGGTCCTTGATGTTCCCTGGGGCCTTCCCAAGTTAATCAACTGCCCTTTCATTGTTTGCACCTGGCCACACCCCAGACCTTACTTCCATCTATACCCCTTCTCAATTTCCACAGTCTTCTGGATAAAAGATCCATCTTGCGTCCATGAAAGAGTTTAGATTCCTTAAGAGTCTAGTCAATATGAAGGAATTTTAGAATCACGCTCACTTATTGGTGTTTTTTTTTTTAAACAAATACTTTATTAACTTCTGTTTTACATCATTCATTTCCGCCAGATTTTGAGTTACAATCATTTTCCCCCCATTATTCCCCTACCCAACCTCCCAGAATAGCAGTCCCACAAGATATCGCTTCCTCCAATCTGCTCTCTCCCATATCTTCTCCCATACCCCCATTGACTTTTCCATTAGAGGAAGATGAATCTTTGTGTCCCAATGCCTGCACATCTTATCTCCCAATTATAGGCAAAAGAGTATTAATAATAGTATTTATATATATATTTGAAACATTTAATGTTACGACCTCGAATGTCAGATCCATTTCCTTCCTCCCTTGTCACCCATTCCTTCTTGGGATATAAGTAATTCAGTATATGTTGTACATGTCTAGCTATGCTAAACATTATCATGGTAGATATATTGTACAAGGCTGCTTATAATTCCCTCCCACTCATCCCACCCCCCACCTGGTCCATTCCCTACATGATCCTGTCCCTCTTCTATAGTGGGTACTTCCAACCTCCCTCACCCCAAGGATGCCCTCCCATCCATCATCCCTCCTCTCATCCCCCTTCCCCCTATCCTGCTGCAGGTTGAGATATCCCATTTAGTATGTATGTCATTTTCTCCCTGAACCAAATTCAATGTGAATGTGGTTTTGCCTTTTTAGCCTTCCTTATTCTCCCCCTCCTTTGCACCCACTTCCCCTACATGAGATAGTTTACCCTGCCATGTCTCTCCCCATCTCCTCTTGCCACTTTCCTCTCTCACCTCATAATTTCATCCCTTGAGTATTCTCCCTTCCCAAGAAAATCAACCTATGCCCTCTATCCATATATAACTGTAACCATAGACACACACATTCACATATGTATTCATATGACCACACCCCCTTCTTCCATTATTTTCATAGTGAGAAAGATATCATCAGTCACAGATATTGCTTTTCCATATAGGAATGTAAATAGTTCAACTTTGATAAGTTCCTTTTGATTTCTTTTCCCTGATTACCTTCTCAGGCATCTCTTACTTCTTGTGTCTGGATGTCAAATTTTCTATTCAACTCTGGTTTTTTCCTCAAGAATGCTTGAAAGTCCTCTATTCCACTGAATGACCATATTTTCCCCTGAAACAAAATACTCAGTTTTGCTGGGTAGGTGACCCTTGGGTTCATTCCCAGTTCTTTTGCCCTCTGGAATATCATATTCCATGCCCTTCGATCCCTCAGTGTAGAAGCTGCCAGGTCCTGGGCTATTCTGATTGTGTTTCCACAATATTGAAATTGTTTCTTCCTGGCTGCTTGTAGTATTTTCTCCTTGATCTGGGGATTCTGGAACCTGGCCATAATATTTCTGGGAGTTTTCTTTTTGGGATCTTTTTCAGGAGGTTTTTGTTTGTGTGGATTAAGTGTCAGAGGCCGGCTCCGAACTCAGGTCCTTCTGATTCCAGGGCCAGCGCTCTATTCACTGTGCCACCTAGCAGCCCCTAGAAATTTTAATTGTATGCTTAGGAGTTTTGCAAATTAAAGTGAAGTGGAGGGCTGCTAGCATAGGCTCACTCTTGATCTAGTTAGATGGGAAGGACTAAAAGACCGTTTGGAAGGGGATAATAATTTTTATTCTAGTCTAGTCTTCTCACAAGAGGGTTGCTGATAAAGCTGATAATGGGAGCTCCAACTCCTACAGCATTCCCTAATAACCTTTCTCACTGGGCTGGTGAGAAGTGGGGGCAACTAACCCCACATAAGGAAATGCCTTATGTGGGAAGACTCAAGGAGAGCTCAAGGGGTGTGCCAGAGACTGTACCTCATCATTAGGATTCTGTATAATACCATCTGGAAAATAGTTTCAAGTGCAATTGATCTTTTCTGATCTCATATTAAGTGAAATGTGTCTGTAGCAGCAAGCACTCCAACATCCCCAGGGTAGCTGACAACACAGGTTCTTAGATCTACTTTTGTAAAGGAAAGCAAATCAAAATGGGTTTAACAAGCTTACTTTAATCAAACAAACATATTACCTAATTCAGGGGGAAAAGGTCAGCACCCTGAACTTCAGAGTATACAGACAGTAGTTTCAAAACAGAGAAACAAACAGATCAAGCAGACAGGCTTCCAAACTGTCCAACCATTACATTAATACCAAATCACAGTTACCAGAGAGGGAAGCATCAACATCTGGGTTTTCAAAGTCGGGGGGCTCTCAACAACAGCTTCCCAGAGTCTCATCTGGCCAAATCACACAACACTTCTCAAAGTGAGCCCCCTCCATTTGGCTAATTCTGCTTTTAAAGACATTCTTCTCCTTGGCTTTTTGGATCTCTTTTGCCATTTGGGTTAATCTTTTTTTTTTAAATATTTATGTATTTATTTTTAGCTTTCAACTTTTCATTTCCACAAATTTTGAGTTACATTATTTTCTTCACATCTTTCCCCTACCCCACACCCCAAAATGGCAAGTGTACTGAATACCCCAATCTGTTCAATCTTATATCTGCCCCCCACAAACCCCCTAACTTTCTTTCTGTCTTTTTTTAAATGCCTTATTAAGTTCTGGTTTACATCATTCATTTCCGTCATATTTTGAGTTACAATATTTTGCCCATTTTCCCCTACCCCTGACCCCAGAATATCAGTCCCGCAGAATATCCCCTCATCCAATCTGCTCTCTCCCATCTCTTCTCCCATACCCCTTTCGGCTTTTCCAGTAGGGTGAGGTGAATCACCATGCCCCAATGCCTGCACATCATATCTCCAAATTATATGTAAAATAGTATTAATAACAGTATTAATATTTTTTTAAAACATTTGATTTTAAAACTTCAAATTCCAGATTCATTCCCTTCTTCCCTTGTCACCCACCTTTACTGGGAAGATAAGCAATTCAGTATATGTTGTACATGTGTAGCTATGCAAAACGTCACCATAGTAGATCCATTGTAAAAGACAGACTGTATTTCCCTCCCTCCTATCCCACCTCCCACTTGGTCCACTCCCCACTTTGATCCTGTCCCTTTTCAAAAGTGAGTGCTTCCAGATTTCCTACCCCCCAGCATGCCCTCCCTTCCATCATCCCTCTCTCAACTCCTCCCCCATACTCTCCTGTAGGGTGAGATATCCTATTTAGTATGTATGTCATTCTCTCCCTGAGCGAAATTCAATGAGAACAAGGTTTTGCCTTTTTGCCTTCCTGTTCTTCCACTCCCTTGTAACCACTTTCCCTTGCCTCTTCTATATGAGATAGTGTACCCCATTCTGTCTCTCCCCATCTCCTCTTGTTATGTTCCTTTCTCACCTCTCAATTTCACCCCGTAAGTATCATCCCTTCCCATTAAATTCGACCTGTGCCCTCCATGTATACCTGTAAACATATATACATACATTCACATATGTATTCATATGCCCATATACCCTTCTTCAGCTATTTTCAAAGTGAGAAAGGTTTCATCAGTCGCAGTTATTGTTTTTCCATATAGAAATGTAAGTGGTTCAAATTTGATAAGTTTGTGATGATTTCTTTTCCCTGTTTACCTTCTCAGGCATCTCTTGCTTCTTGTACTGAATGTCAAATTTTCTATTCAACTCTGGTTTTCTCCTCAAGAATGCTTGAAAGTCCTCTATTCCACTGAATGATCAAATTTTCCCCTGAAACATGGTACTCAGTTTTGCTAGGTAGGTGATTCTTGCTTTTAATCCCAGCTCCTTTGTCCTCTGGAATATCATATTCCATGCCCTTCTATCCCTCAGTATAGAAACTGACAGATCCTGTGCTATCCTGATTGTGTTTCCACAATATTGAAATTATTTCTTCCCGGCTGCTTGTAATATTCTCTCATTGATCTGGAAATTCTGGAACTTGTATAATATTCCTAGGAGTTTTCTTTTGGGGATCTTTTTCAGGAGGTGATCTGTGAATTCTTTCAACCTCTATTTTGCCTTCTGGTTCTAAAACATCAGGGCACTTTTCCTTGAGAATTTCTTGAAGGATGATTTTCAGGTTCTTTCTTTGATCATGGTTTTCAGGTAGTCCAATAATTTTTGGATTATCTCTCCTGGATATATTTTCCAGGTCAGTGGTTTTCCCCATGAGGTATTTCACATTGCCTTCTATTCTTTCATTTGTTTGGATCTGCTTAATAACATCTTGATTTCTCATAAAGTCACTAGCTTCCATTTGCTCCAGTCTAACTCTGAAGGAATTATTCTCCTCAGTGAGCTTTTGAATTCTTTTTCCATCTGCCAAAGTTGGCTTTTTAAGGCATTCTTCTCATTGCCTTTTTGAACCTCTTTTGCCTTTTGAGTTAGTCTATTTTTTAAGGTGTTATTTTCCTCAGTCAGGCTGGTGACTGTCATTTCATACTTTTCTTGCATCTTTCTCGTTTCTCTTCCCAATTTTCCCCCACTTTTCTTATCTGATTCTTAAGGTTTTCTATGGCCTGTAACCAGCTCGTATTTTCATTTGGGGCTTTTGGTGCAGGAGTCCGGACTTCACAGTCCTCCTCTTGTTCCATGCTTTGATTCTCTTTGCCCCTTAAATAGGAGTCTAATGTTGAATTTTTCTGCTTATTTTGTTTCCTTAGCCTAGGTATGTTGCCACTCAATTGCTAGACTTTTGTGGTTTGTTGCCACAGTAGGACAGTCTGGGGAGCTTCCATCCCAAAGGCTGGGGTTTTCTCAACTGCTGGAGGTACTAGTTGGGTGGCCTCTCTGAAGCCTCCACACACTCTAGCAAGCTGGTCACACACCCCCAAGACCTCCACCCCAGACCACAATCCAGATCCAAGAAGTATAAAACAAGAGCCATTAGGCCCCAGACTGATCACCGGATCCCCGTACAGTTTGCAGGCCAGGAGCTAAAGCTGCAAAGTGACAAGGTGGCACAAACTGGGCTGACTCCTCATTAGCTTCTGGCCCCCAGGGGAAGAAGCTGGCATGTTCTCCCAACTAGTCCCAAAGTCCTTAGGCCACTGACCTCTCACTTTGTCCTAGGCATCTATGTGTTGATAATTCTGGAAACGTCACAGCTGTTGGTTTTCTGGGGTCCCTCTAGCTGGCTGCTGGTCTGGCTGCCCTAGGGCTAAAACCTCAGACTCAAGACTCAGGAGGACCTTGGCTAGGATCCCATAGAGCTGTGTTGGCTGCTAGCTGCCGGGCTGCTGGGCTGTCCTCACCCAGAGATTAGCTTCTCTGTATCATTTTGTGGGTTCTGGAGCTCCAGATGTCATTCAGAGTACCCCTTTTACATAATTTTAAAGTGGTATGGACCAGAGCTCCTCATAAGTGCTGTTTCTACTCTGCCATCTTGACTCTGCCCCTGACTTTCTAGTATTCTTGATGAAAAACCAGAGCTGGGCAGAAAATTTGACTTCCAAATCAAAGAATCAAGAAAATCATGAGAAGGTAAACAGGAAAAAAAAAATCATAAGGAACTTACTAAAGTTGAACTATTTACATTCCTTCACAGAAAATCATAATTGTAACTCATGGGACTTTTCTCAGTATAAAGACAGTTGAAGGGAATATATATTTGTGTGTGTGTGTGTGTGTGTGTGTGTGTGTGTGTGTGTGTGTGTGAGTGTGTGTGTGTGAGTGTGTGTGTGTGTGTGTGTGTACATAATGGAGGGTGTATGTGTGTATAAATACATACTTTAGTATGTGTATATGTGTGTACATGTATACATTGACAGAGGGCACAGGATCAGTTGAATAGGAAAGAATGATTTAAAAATAAAATTAAGAGGTGAGAGAGGAATATAATGAGAGAAAGAGAAAGGGAAAGAGAATAGGGTAAATTATCTCATAGAAAAGAGGCAAAAGAAAACTGTTACAATGGAGGGGAAGAGAAGGAAGTTGAATGGGAATGGGTCAACCTTACTCTCATTGAATTTGGTTTAAGGGTGGAATAACCACCAGTTGGGATTCTTACCTATAGGAAAGTCGGAGGGAAAGGGATAATAAAGAGGTTGATAGAAAGGAGGGCAGATTGGAGGAGAGGGTAGTTAGAAGCACACAGTTTTGAAGAGGGACAGGATCAAAGTAGAAAATAGAATAAGTGGGGGATGGGATAGGATGGAGGGAAATAGAGTTAGTCTTTAATAATATAACTACTTTGGAAACATTTTCTGTAACTACACATGGGCAACCTATATTGAATTGCTCATCTTCCCAGTGGGAGTGGATGGGGAGGGAAGAAGGGAAAGACTCTGGAAATCAAAGTTTTAAAACAAATGTTAAAAAAATGTTGTTACATGCAATTGGGAAATAAAGATATACAGGTACTGGGGTATAGAAATCCATCTTTCCCTACTAGAAAGTTGGGGGGTCATGGGGAATAAGAAGAGGGATGATAGAAGGGAGGCAGACTGGGGGAAAGAATAGTTAGAAGCACATACTTTTGAAAAGGGGCAGGATCAAAGTAGGAAATAGAATAAGTGTGGAGCAGGATAGCATGGAGGGAAATATAGTTAATGTCTCACAATACAATTACTATGGAAATAATTTGGGTAACTACACATGTACAAGCTATATTGAATTGCTTATCTTCCCAGTGGGGGCAGTGAGGAGGGTATAAGGGGGAAAAATCTGGAACTCAAAGTTTTAAAAAGAAATGTTTAAAAAATTGGTTTTTTACATGCAATTGGGAAATAAAGATATACAGGTGCTGGGGTATAGAAATCCATATTGCCCTGCTAGAAAGTTGAGGGGGGTTAATAGGGAAGTATATAAGAGAGAACAATTTGGGGGAAGGGCTGGCTATCTTGGAGTTGGGGTGAGGATAAGACAGGGAGAGAAATTGTAACAAATTGTAACTTAAAATCTTCTGGAAATGCATGTTGTAAAGTAAAAATAAATAAATAAATGGATTGAAGAAAAGGGAAAAAAGGAAACCAATTGAAGAAAAGCAAAAAAAACCAAACAAACCAATAATGCCATTGGACAGCTATTTTTTCGGGTTATTTTCCCAACTAACTTGTTTTGTAACTTTACTTCATCTCTCTATTTCTCAGTTTTTCTAAGTGTAAAATGAGGGGCTTGGACAAAATTACTTCTCAGTGTCGAGAGAAATTTGGAACTCAAAAACTTGTGTAACTGAATGTTGTAAACTAATGTTAAATAAATATTTAAAAATTATGTCTAGGGTCCCATTGAGCTTTATATTTTATTCTCTAATCCTTTGATTAATGACCTTTAACTTTCCTTAAACACACAAATTCCAGCCTATGCCTTTTCCCAGAAAATCTCTCTCTCACTAACCTGTCTGAAATTTCTATAACACACAACATTCCTTGGAACTATAATATTGCTTCTAGAAATTTCCTTCCTAAATGCAAATGTATTATCTGGAGAGTGTTGCAAACTAACATGTGAGCACAAGCAAGTTTTTCAGAAGATGAACAGTCTACAAGGTATTGACAAGTCCTTTTCGATGAGAGGCATTCAGAGTATGCAAGCCTGCACTTTGGGCTTGATGAACATTTAGGGTTACAGAACAGAACCTTACTCAGACAGAGGCATCCTCAGGTGCTTGATCTCCTAATGAAGATGGCATTGAGAGCCAGAAAAAGGGACTTGGAAATAAAAAATTAATAGGCTCTGAGGTTCATAAAGTTAGAATTGAAAGGGACCTCTGGAACCTTGAAAGCCAACTTCTTCTTTTAAAAATAAAGAAACCAGGGGGCGGCTAGGTGGCGCAGTGAGTGGAGCGCAGGCCCTGGAGTCAGAAGGACCTGAGTTCGGTTCTGGCCTCAGACACTTAACACACACAAACAAAAAAAACCTAGCCGTGTGACCTTGAGCAAGTTACTTAACCCCAATTGCCCTCCAAAAAGCAAATAAAATAAAATAAAAAAAACAAAAATAAAGAAACTGAAGACAAGAGCCCACTTCTTGATGTTGTCTAGAGCCAGTTATCTTATATTGTGTCACATGTATGCTTTAAGAAAATCACTCTGACAGTTGTATGGAGGATGGATTGGAATGGAGAGAAATTTCTATTAGAAGGATACTGCAATAATATATGTTTAGTCTATTATTGAGGTTGTGAATCTTGTTAATTGTAAGAATATTGGTACTTTCAACAATAATAGAGAAGACTTGATTGGAGGAGAAGGATTCTGAGTTTCATTTTGGGTACAGTGTGCTAGAGATACCTATAGGTCATTAAGTTTCAAATGTCTAATAGGTTAGTAGTTGACTATGCTGGACTATGACTGGATATATAGATCTGGGACTTACTTCATAGAGATGGCAATTGAACCCATAAGGGATGATGAAAACATATCACTGAGAGACTATAAAAACAAAAGAGGGGAAAAGACAGAGTCTTGGGGGCCTCTTGTTTGTGGGAGGGACATGAATAAAGATACAGAAATAGAGATGGAGAAAGGGCAGTCATACAGATAGAAAGAGAATTAGGAAAAAGTAGAATTATAAAAGTCTGGAAAGGAGAGATCATCTGACGGGAAAATTTTGTCTACAGAGTCAAATTCTGCAGAGTGGTGATAAAATATAAAGATTAAGAAAAGGTCATTAGGTTTGGAAGTTGACATCATTGGTATCTTTGGAATAATAATGGCTATGAGGCAGAGAGGTTAAAAAGCTTTGCTCCCAATACTACAATGAACAAGCCACGGAATTAATTTAGATCTCAAAGCCTGGTTAGCAGTTTCAGTAAAACCCTGAGGTTGGAAGCCAGACTGAAAAGTGAGAGAATAAGAGGAGAAGACGTGGAGACACCTCAAACAGTTTAGCACAGAAGGGGATTAAGGTTTGTAGGATAGTCTTTGAGAAAGAGCAGCAGTTTAGGACAAGTTCAAATCCTATTGATATTTTTTGAAAAATAATCATACATACATGTTCATTAAATGGAACATATTTTTATATCATTATAGTACCACTTGCAACCAATAGTTGGCATAAGAAGATTAGCATACAGCATGAGTGACAATTATATTACCATGAAAGCATTGTGTAAAAATTCACAATAATGCACTATGTACTGACACGTTATACTTATTGTTTCTGATGGCATTAAAGGGAAAACCTACATAATGTATCGGAAGAGCACTGCCAACTATGTCAGCCATGCTAGTCAAAAATGATGCTTGATATTTAGCAATTGGAGGAATGTTGTTGATTAAATGTGTCCTGAGTTTGTTGAGCATTTTATAGAAATATTGCAGGAGATACTGTTTTCTTTAGAATGACTTCTCTGCTAGGATATTCACTGAGTTATAGAATGTGTCCCCTTAGTACTAAAGGTCCCAATTAAAGAAGGAAAATAAAAATCAATCCACTGGTTGTTTCTGTAATATACCTTTAGTCAATTTCCTTGTTTAAACTTTTCACTGAAGTGATAGGCTTTTTGAATGAATCAATTAAAGTGGATACTTGGAGAGGTATGGTCTAGTACTGAATTGGAAGAGGGAAGACCAGAATCCTGGTTTTCTGTATGGCACTTTCTAGCCTCATGATTTTTGCCAAGTCATTTAACTTATGTGAGTATTCATTTTATTCATCTGTAAAAGGGGGAAAATAATGCTTGTCGAAGAATTGTGCAGTATGGGAAGGTGTGGAGGTGATCTGCCTCACTAGAGGGGATATCTAATGTAAGTGGGATTGTGTACAAATCAATGAAAGTCTAGGAGCACAATAATAGAGCACTGGGCTTGAAATCAGGAAGATTCATCTTCAGGAGTTAAAATCTGGCCTCAGAAACATATTCACTGTATAACCCTGGGCAAGTTATTTAACCTGTTTTTCCTCAATTTCCTCCTCTGTAAAATGAATCAGAGAAGGAATAGCAATCCAATTCAGTATATGCCAAGAACACTCCAAATGGGCTCAAAAAGAGTTGGACATGACTGAAATAATTAATGAATACAAATTAGGGTTATTAAAGGTCCATTTGAGAATATGAGTGATCTTTACATTATATAATTCACAAGTCTACTTTGAAGAAAGCGCAATATAAATGAGAAAGTATTAGGTAATGTGAGCATTATTGTTTTGGCACAATTGTTGCAGTAGCACTTGTGCCACAGTGGAACAGGTCCTTGATCATGCTTCCAGGGCTGAAGGAGATCCTGTGGCAGAGTCCAATTGGCAGAATCCAGTGATATATTGTGTAAAGGAAACACACTTGAAACATATTTATATAGAGTTAAAATTAAGTTATGTAATAAAAGCTATTATGCCTCCAAAAAGTAGTGGTAACAATACCAATATCATATGAGGTAATAGTAAAAATGTATATCATACAACAAAAAAGAAGAAAAATCATATCATGCTGAGGGAAGAAAAAAGGTGAAAAAAGAACATTGCATGGTAATTTTATTATATATTTAAAAGTAATAGCCAGGGGCGGCTAGGTGGCACAGTGAGTAGAGCGCTGGCCCTGGAGTCAGAAGGACCTGAGTTTGGATCCGGCCTCAGACACTTAACGCACACACAAACAAAAAAACCTAGCCATGTGACCTTGGGCAAGTTACTTAACCCAAATTGCCCTCCAAAAAAGGAAAAAAAAAGTAATAGCCAGTTGTACATAATAGATTTTCAGTTTCATGTGTAAACAACTTTTTTTTATTTTCTTATTCTGTCATGTTATGTAAATGGTTGTTTATTTCTTAAGTTCAGAACAAAATAAATGAAGCAAAAATTAAAAAGAAAGACATAATAGGTAATGAAGTGATATTAATACTAAATATGTGTAATAAATATATAAAATCTAAATGCCTAAGCAAAAACTTAATTAAATCATATGGAGGAAAAATAGTAAGATGAGAAATGTTGAGGATGTGAATGTGGCTATTTCAGACTTACACAAGTAGTTAATATTTATATTTTGCTGCATTAACAAAATGCTTTACATAAATTAACTTATTTGATCTTTACACCTGTGGGTTAAGCACTATTAAGGTTCCTATATTTTGCAGAGGAGGAAACAGACCAAATGAAATTAAATGATTTGCCTAGAATTTTAGAGGAGTTAGATATAATAGCACTTTAGAGAATACTAAATAGAAATCTTAAAGCATATACATATTTCTCAGCTTTGCATGGCCACTATTGACCATATTAATATTTATTAACATTGAACAAATTCATTATTAAAATGAAATAAACAGATACAGAAAAGTAGAAATATTAAAAACATCCTTTGCTGATTATAGAGCAATAAATTCTTAATCAGTATTAGTAATCTCAGAAACATAATCAGAATCACTAACATTGTGATTTTATTGGTATAAAGAATTCTTAGTTGAGGAAACTCCTTCTATAATGCAGGTCAGTATCTCTCCTATAATGTAGAGCCTTAGAAAAGTACTTGGAGTCACTGAGAGGTTAAACCATATCCTGGCTAATTGAGTCTGAGGCAGACTCATCCAGCCAGAGGCTACATTTAAGCCTGGGTCTTCCTGACTTTGAGGTTGGCTCTCTGTCCTTTACCATGATGCCAACCAAACATAAGTGAAAACTAAATAGTATGGTATTGACAAAACATTTTGCTTAAAATCATCATCAAGAATACATATAAAAGGAAACAACCAAGATATTTAAGCATGAGAAAATATTTTGTGATAGAACTTAAAAATATTTAGTTAGTATTTCTAGCATCTTGAACTTTTAAGTTACTTGTAAAACCTTGGAAATCACTTAGCTTCCTTAATTATGGTTTTTAGGGTTAAGCGTTATATTTACATAACTATGACTTGCTCTTATGAAGAGTTCTTCTCTGAGGACTTAGTCACATTTGTCAATCAGTTAGGTCAAGAAGTAAAGTAACCAGGAGAGAGGCACCTGTACCAAAGGTATATACCATACTAAACTGGACACTTGGTGATAAAGTATTTAACCATGGCAATGATAATAGTTTTAAGATTTTTCAAAGCATTTTACCAGTCTTATCTAACTTGATCCCTACAGAAATTCTGTGAAATGAATAAAATGGGTAATATCCTAACTTAGATGAGGAAACTGACACTGAGAAGTTAAAGGTTATTTGCTAAAATCACATGTTTCTATCAATCAATAAACAAGTTAATAAAACTCCTGCTATGTGCCATGCACCGTGTTAGACTTTGGGGCTACAAGAACAAAGAATGAAATAACCTTTACCCATAGTGAGCTTACCTAGGAATGGGGGGGGAATAATAAGTACATATAAAAATATAGCACAAATAAGTCTATATATACACATGAACATACACACATATGCATGCATATACACACATACATATATATATATACTTATGTACACATATACATCTATACATACACACCAATATATTTTATCATATATCTGTGATATCTGATGTGATATAATCATGACATGTTATATTATGTATTCTGTAATATAATATTTAATCATTATGATACATCATAGAATATATCAGCATATCATATGATCAGACCATTATATCATATGATATATAATTATAATATATCATATACAATATATTGTATTATGTCATATATTATATATTAGTATATATGTATACATTTATGTATGTCTCTATGTGTGTATGTGTGTGTATATCTATACGTATATCTCTATCTATATTTATATACCACTATGGAAAAGAGCAATTGAGGAAAGGCTTCATGTAGAAGATGGTGTCTGAATTGCATCTTAAAGGGAGATAGGGACAGTATGAAGTGTTGGTAAAAATGGAATGGATTACACACATGAGGAATAGTTGGGTAAAAACACTGAGATGAGACATCAAATGTCATATGTGAGGAACAGTTTTATTTAGATTGCTGAATGTAAGAAGGGATATAGTATCCAAAGAGGCAGGAAAGGCCTATTGCTGAAATATCATGGGGAATTCTAACAGCTAAAGAGAGAAGTTTACATTTTATTTTAGAGGCAATACCAGTTTGCTAAGAAAGGAAATCACATGGTCAGGTAGGCACTTGGGGAAAATTACTCAGAAAGTGTTGGAAGCAAAATTACCTACTGGGTCTCTCCAAAGAGACAGGACTGAGTGGATGGGGAGCCTGCTATTTTTGGCAGCTAGGTGGTGCAGTGGAGAGAGAGCTGAGCTTGGATTCAGAAAGACTTGAGTTCAAATTCAGTCTCAAACATTTACTAACTATGTGATGCTTGGCAAGTCATTAAACCTCTGTTTTACTCAATTTCCAAACCTCTGAAATGGGAAAAATAGTACTTAACTTGAAGGATCACTGTGAAGTTCAAATAAGATGATTTTTGTAAAGTACTTAGCATGGTGCCTGGCAGATAGTAGGTAATATGTAATATTATTAATTATTATAATATGATATAGTATAACATAACATATATAATATATAACACAACATAATATATAATATAAACATATATTATGCTATATTATATTATGATAATTGATAATTAATATTATTATTTCTTCTAAATGAGCATATTTCACCTGCACTAATTCCATCTTTTAAAAACTTGAATTATATACATATGCATACATATGATATATATTTGGGCTGATGTTTAGATGTACCTCAGTGCTCATAAATGGTTCCTTAAATGGCTTGTAAAGTTATCCTTTTAAAAATGTTTAACATAGTCCCTAGGTATGATTTAAGCCATTGGAGAAACTGCACCCTCATACAAAATACAACATTTCAAATTAAGTAACTTAAGGGCCTCACACCCAATGTCCAAAACTCTGATTTTATAATTCTATCACGTGAGATAATATTTGGAAAGTGCTTGACATAATTGTTGTTTAGTCATTTTTCAGTCCTGTCTGACTCTTTGTGACCCCTTTGAGGTTTTCTTGGCAAAGATACTGAAGTAGTTTGCCAATTCCTTCTCCAGTTCATTTTACAGATGAGAAAACGGTGACAAAAAGAATTAAGTGACTTGCCCAAGGCTACACAGCTAGTTAAGTGTCTGAGGCTGGATTTGAACTCAGGAGGATGAGTCTTTCTAACTCTAGGCTTGGTACTCTATTCACTGTGCCACTGAGCTGCCTTGCCTAGCAAATATTAGGCACTTAATAAATGTTTATTCCATTCCATTCTATCAGTATTTCCCCAAGTCAGTAGGTCTATATATCCCCTTTAAATTGCTACGTAGTCCCTGGTTGAAAATAGACTTTTCAGCTCATTTTCAGTCAATGTAACACAGAAGCAGGAACAGTTGGTAAGAAAGGAAAAGAAACATCAAAGAGGAAGCCTTTTCATATGGCGCTTTAAAGCTGAAAACCTGCCAATAATTATTTTTCCAATACCAGAAATCACAACACATCGCATCTTGCGATATCAGACATGAAGAAATGTGCCGCATGCTGCGTGTATAGGTCCTAGGTGGCCTTTATTGGGGGTTAGGGAGCCTGTGATATTGATATCTTCCATTTTCTCTCACATCTCATCCTACAAGCTGCTATTTCTCTATTTATACTCCACTGTAATGTAAGGTGAGGGCATTCTATCCTGTAAAATAAGCATTCAAACTGTCCTTTGAGTGAATCTTCTAGACCATTTACATGATCACCAAAAGCACTTTTGGTGTTATGATAAAATAGCTGTTTAGTGTATGGATCAAGTTATAGTGGGTAATACATTGAGTTAGAGACTTTTAATGGTTTTCTTTTCTGGTAGTTCCCCAATTAAAGTGAACACATAAGTGATTACTTTCACTTGGTCGATATTTATTTAGTGCCCACTATATTCCAAGCACTGTATTAAGCACTGGGGATATAAAAAGAGGCAAAAGACAGTCCTTTTTCTTAATGAGTTTATAACATAATGGTGGTGGTGGTGGTGGTGGTGGTGGTGGTGGGGATGATGATGATGATGATGATGATGATGATGATGATGGTAGTCACGGTTTCAGCGGTTTCTGACTCTACATGACCGCATATGGGTTTTTCTTGGCAAAGAAACTGCAGTGGTTTGCCATTTCCTTTTCCAATTCATTTCACAGATGAGGAACTGAGGCAAACAGGGCTAAGTGGCTTTCCCAGGGTATAGCAGCAAGCACTCCAACATCCCCAGGGTGGCTGCCAATACAGGTTCTTAGATCTGCTTTTCTAAAGGAAAGCAACACAAAATGGGTTAACAAGCTTACTTTAATCAATCAAACATATCGTTTACCTAGTTCAGGGGAAAAAGGTCAGCACCCCGAACTTCAGAGTATACAGACAGTGATTTCAAAACAGAGAAACATACAGATCAAGCAAACAGGCTTCCAAACTGCACAACCATTATATCAATACCAAATTCCAGATACCAGAGAGGGAAGCATCAACATCTGGGTTTTCAAAGCCGGGGGACTCTCAATGACTGCCCAGAGTCTCATCTGGTCAAATCACACAACACTTCTCAAAATGAGCCCCAAAGCAAAACCTCTCATCAGGGCTTATATTGCCTTCTCCTGGCTCAGAGAATGTAACAACCTTCTTGACCCACTGCCCAATCACAAAGCAGGAAGGTGTGGGCATTCCTGAAAAACAAGCTTCCCACCTCAGGCTCCAGGAGCACTTAACCTAGGGGCAGGGAAGATCTTTAAATTTGCATTTCCATTACACAGGGTTACCCAGCTAGTGTTTGAGATAGCATTTGATCTCAGGTCCTCCAGATTCCAGGCCCTGATTCCATCCATTTCACCATGACATTTATATAATACCCTAAGGTATGCAAAGTACTTTACACATTATTATCTCATTTTATCCTCTTGACAATCCTGGGAGGGAGGTGCTATTATTATCATAGTTTTATGGATGAGGAAACTGAGGTAGGTAAAGTTTAAGTTACTTGCCCAAGAGCTTCTAGCAATTATCTGAGGCCAGATTTGGACTCACATTTTATTGACTCCAGGTCTAATGGAGTAAAAACATACTACTTCCATGCCCAAATAGACCAATAAAAAAAAGAAAAAAAAAACTGGGGATGATAAAGAGATGAACCATATTAAAGCAGTCGACCTTACCTTGAAGTATTTTTTTCCCATTTCATCAACAGGTTTTGACACAGGCATCATTGTTTTGTCAGCAGTAGCAGCAGTGTCTCTTTTGTGCAGATCTACAAGGATGTGTGATTATTGAAAGCCTACTCTTGTTTGCTCATTGAGATCCTCATCAACAGGATGTCAGTCCTTGGGGAAATGAAACATTTTTTGCTCCTAATTCTGTAGCTGAACAAACTGTATGTGTCCAACTAAAGACAGATGAATAATGTCTCCAGTTAATGTGCATGTGTTTCTACACATTTCACACCAATGATAAGAGAACTTGGGCTCTACTTTAGCACAAAAAACTGTCCAGCTGTCTAAATATGGCCCTTTTATGTCTTCCAAAAGAGTATTTTTTGGCATAGCTGTCATTTACCATCTCACACTTTCTCCTTTCTTTCTATTCCTTGGACCCAATGGGTAGAGCATTTTTTTTTTCTCTAATAAACTGAAAGTTGTTTGAACGCTGGGTCATGCACACCAACACTACGTATTAACAGTTAGGAGAACACGAAATCCTGCTGCTGAAAAAGTCTTCTCATTCAGCTGTCACTCAGTGGATAAAAAATCTCACCAGCTGTCATTTGTTTTTAAGACTCTCAGTCACTACAAAGCTCATACAGAGAAAAGATGGTGTGATTATAAAAAAAAAAAAAGAAATTTAATTATTAGAACCTTCTGTTGTAATAGAGCCATTTGTTTTAGAATCAGCAAATTTGTAAAGTTTTGAGGTGATTCGGAGGGCCATATTGTTCTATGAAGAGGGTATCTATAACAAAATTGGAATTTTTATAGGATTTATGTTCAAGTACAAGTGTCTCTGTGCCCTTTCGCTCCAGATGTCAACTAATTCTGAGGAATTCTTTGCATAAAAACAGTGAATTGGGATTCTTTACTATGGTTTACAGGATCATGGATTTAGGAATGCGAGAGAGACTTTATAGGTCATCTAATCAGCTTCATCAGCTTCCTGCTTGTAGGGAACCTGCCCATCCCAACCCCCTCCCCCAGCGTTTGACAAAAAGGTGGACTTTCTCCTTGCCCAGGCCAACCCCTCTACATGTTTGTTGATATCTCTTTCTTCTCCTGCAGATTCTCAATGTTGCCTCCTCCCTTGAAGCTTCAACCTCTCCCTTTCAACTGTTTCTTTCTCTACTGCCTTCAAATGTGGCCCCCTCTCCTCCTCCACTATCCTACAAAGCATTCAATAGAAACACACACACACACACACACACACACACACACACACACACACTCAACCCCTCAAGCTATTATGCTTTCTCTCCTTTCCTTTATCAGCTAAATTGAAACACTATTTACATTCATTGCCTTTTCCTTTCTTCTCAGTTACTCCTCCGCCCTTTGCAATGTGGCTAAAATACTCAACTGACACTATTCTCCCCAAAATTACCAGTGATTTCTTAAATGCCATTTATCTTTGTCTTTTCTTAACACATCCTTCTTGACCTATTTGCTGCATTTGGTACTACTGAGTATCCTATCCGCCCAGATGCTCTGACTTAGTGCTAATTTCTTCTCCAAGCTTCAGTCCTTAATTGTTTATGGGACATTTCAAACTTAAGATCCCAGTAACATCTTAAATGTAACATGACTAAATCTGAACTTATTATCTTTCCCCCTAAACCATCCCCTTCTAAAATTCCCAATTTCTTTGGAAGGTATCACCATCCTTTCAGTATTTCAGCTTATTCTGGAATTATTATTCTGAAATCCTCACTCTTCCTCTCTCCGCACATCCAATCAGTTGTTAAATCTTACCATATCTACCTTTACAGCATTTAAAAAAATTAATTCTTTCTCTCTACTCAGAAATGAGGTTCAGGACATCATCACCTCTCATCTAGATTGCTTCAACAGCTACATAATTAGTCTCCTTGCCTACACACTGTGCCAAAGACTTCCCTCCTCAGTCAAATTCTGTAACTTCCTATTGGCTCTAGAAAACTATATATATATATATATATTTCTCTTTAGCTTTCAAAGATCTACACAATTTGAACCCTAAATTTTCGGCCTCAGGCACTACTCCTCTTACTACACTTTATGATCCTGTCAAAAATTGTTCTCTCTGTTCTGCATATATGACACTCCATCTGTTTTTGTCTCTATGCCTTTGAACTGGCCATCTACCATGGCTAGAACACCCTCCCTCCTTACCTATACCTTTTAGGTTCCTGTTTTCCTTTAGGATACAACTCAGCCATTTGCCTGAAGTCTTTTCTCATTTCTTCTACTGCTAGTGCCCTCCTTCCCAAACTCCTTTGGATTTTGCTTCATTATATGTTTTTCATATCATTTTTGTTTCCTCTTTCATCTACTCTACATTCCAGTCAAACTGGATTTTATGTTCTTCCATCCACAACCTGTTTTCTTTCATAACCAATCTATCCCCCAGGCCTGGAGTGTCTCTCTCCTTTCCCTCGCCTCATTTACATCTATTAAAATCACTTTGAAATTCTGGCCTAAATGTTAAGCCTCATCTACCACCATCACTCCAACTCAAGCCCATACAAAAAGTGCCATCATTGACCCTTCCTCAGATGTCACTGAAGGGACATTTTTCCAATTAACCTTTCTCTTTGGTATAATTAGTAAAATTTGTCTATACACCTTCATTCCGAATTTTGTTGTTTGAGAACATTTTTTATTTAAAAATGTCAATAGAATTTTATTTTTTAATTACATGTAAAGGTAGTACACAACAATAATTTTTGTAAGATTTTGAGTTCCAAATTTTTTTCCCTTTTCTCCCTCCTCCCCAAGACTGCAGGCAATCTGATATAGTTTATATATGTGCGATAATGTTATACATATTTCTAAATTAGTTATGTTGTGAACGAAGAAAATAGGCAATAATAAATAAAATAAAAGGCAACCCCTCCCACACACAGATACACACCAAAGAAAGTGAAAATATATGTTTCCAACTGCATTCAGACTCTATCAGTTCTTTATCTGGATGTGGATAGGATTTCCCACCATAATTCTTTTGGAATTGTCTTGGATCTTTGTATTACACAGAAGAGTTGAGTGTATCATACTTGACTATAGCACAATGTTGCCTTTACTCATTCCACACTTTGAAATTGGTGCCCTATGGTAGTCTTTTATCCACTAATCCAGTGTAATTGGGTTTGTAACTGATTTCTCCATAGGTAGAGGAAAGAAGTTTTTAAATTCTAACTAGGAATCCTGGTGTTTTGGGTCACAGAGAGATGGTGTTCTTTTTTGTGCTAAGAGAATTTTAGAAATGGGGTATGAAGGTTGGTGGGGAGAAAAACTTTGATATCATTGGGAGGTGTGGATTAGTCAGTGATGGGAGACGAAGAGATAGAACCTAGAGGGAGAATATCTTACAGCAGAAGCCTTAATGGCAATGAGATTGTTGTGGAATCCCACCAGGCACACTGTGATGCAAATTACAGAACTAGGGACAAAGTATAGGAAGCTGGCCTCGATGGCTAAGTATCTGTTTAATGAGACAAAAATTTGTAACTGCTCCTTTAAGGACTGGGGGAAAAAACTGCAAAAATTTTACTCCCTCCAATTTTCTCTACCTAGTACCTATTGCTAGCAGATGTTTGACACATTTTTTTTGGCTGTTTCTTTAAGCCATTTCTAATTCCTGCTTTTGTTTCATATAAACATCTACAATCAGTAATAACTTTTATTGCTGCTATATGTATGTTAATCTCATGCCATAGAGGGCCAGTAGAAAGCCCTGGTGGACAGCTAGAAATAAAAAAAAAAATAGGATTTAACCAGGTCAGAGATCTAAATATTAGCCCAAAATGCTAGGATACATAGCTAGGGCCTCTATATACTGAATGTAATAGAATCTTATGGTAATGATTTTTATTAATAATCCTTATTTATAAGACCCTAAAATAGAGAGACAGAGACCCATGTGAACTAAAACTTTGTGCCTTAGGCTAGAAAGTGAGGTATTGTATTTATAACCAGGTTGGTTCAAACCTTCTTGCCTCAGGAAAAGTCTTCTCTTATAGACTTGCCTTAGAGTTAATTTTCTCCTCACCATGCTCTAACACCAGTTAGAAAGAATGTTTAAGACTAGAAAAAAGCCATCAGCCTACAACAACAGCTACTTTCCCTTGAAAATGTCCACATGCCCATATCTTCAAAGGAACTTTCAACCAATCTGAAAATCTTCCCCTTGTCCTTCCTCCTCTTTTAATTAATCTCCACAACCTTACCTTGTCCCACTCTATCCAAATGAACTGCTTCAAATTATCTCTTCTTTTTGTCTTTTATTCTCTCACCAATTCTGTCCCATGTTTCTCCAACATTGGAACACAGAAGCCACACCTGCCCTTTACTAAAGCCAAGGCTCCATGTGCTTCAATGAGATTTTCAGTTGGGAATGTTCACTTAATGTTGAGGTTACATATACTTAGCCACAATTAAGACAGGGAAACTTTACACAGTACAGGTAAGTCCTCTTTCTATTGGTAAAATATCTTAAACTTGTAATACATCTTTGTCTGGAGACACGTTGAAAGGAGATTTAAATGATTTGTCAAAAGCAACTTATAGATGTTTATTGGACATTTCAAACTTAAAATCCCAGTAACATCTTAAATGGAACATGACTAAATTTGAACTCATTTAAGTGTTATTCGTTTAAATCAGATCTTTGTCCATTGGTTGATTTAGTTAAAAGAATAAAGATTGGGTAGATTGGGTTGGGTATTGGTAAAAATCTTTGTTTTTATCTATGGTAGTTGTGTTATTCTAAATGTCCCCCTAAAACCATCTGCATACCATACAAGTTCTCCCCCTCCCACACACACACACACATTTATGGATATTGAAACTATCACTAAGATCTAATTGGTTTAGGGCACCAAAGCTCAGGCTATTTTTGAAGATGCCTGTGTACAAAATGGCCAGGACATACAAGGCTAAAGCTCTTCCCTGGAGCTTGAAAGTATAGATTAACAATATGAATCACACTGGGAACTTTTACTCATTTGGAACAATGCTTTATATATACTTATATCAATTTCCTGTTCTGAATGACCTTCACCTGTCATGACTAGGTAAACCTCTTGTTAAATGTTAGATGAATTTTGAGCGGCTCATTTCATTCTATCTCAAAGTAAGCAATGTGGTACAATAACTAGAATTCTGGGCTTCAATCTAGGAATACCTGAGTTCAAATCCTGCTTCAAACACTTACTAGCTGTGTGACCCTGAGCAAGTCCTTAGTCTCTTTCAGCCTCAGTTTCCTCATCTGTAAAATGTTGGATGATAACAGCATCTACAAACCAAGACTGTTGTAAGGATTAACCTTGGGTATAGTTTTATTTGGGACCTATGATATCAGGGAACTAGCCTAAGGTCTAGCTGATGATGAATCCTGTCACAGAAATTCCTTCAGTTATATCCAAATCTACAAATAATGTTTTGGTGAACCCATCCTGCGCAGGAAATGACCTTTACTTAAACCTTAGGATATTGGTTCTTGAAGCAAATGGATCTCACTGAGAAGTTCAGGAAGATTGAGCCCTTTCTTAGATATGAACAACAATATTGCATGTTCTAATCAGGACAGATGTGTCATGGAGGAAATATAAGAAGTGTACAGACTGATAGTGACTGAACACTCAGTCATGAAAGTTCTATTAGCATATTCCAAAATCAGGTGCATGATGGTAATATTGCAGGCATCTCTTGGTGATGCTGCTGCAATTCAGAAATATTAGTCATCTGAATTAAAACCTTTGAATTTCCACATTAAAACAATTTTCAAAAGATTTTATTCTTTCTGTTTTTTGCATCTGTATAGTTTGCAATACTCTCATATTGCAGGTAGATATGTCAGGAGTAAACATGCTTTTGTAGGAGGTATAGCACTATATCTGCAAACAGGTGGATAGTATAGTGTACTGTCTTTTTATTGAGACCTTATAGAGAATTGGAGCTAGATTTCTGAAGAGTAAGAAAGGAATGATGCTTATACACTTAAAAAAATTGGTCTGACTCAACTTCCAGAAGATCAAAGCTATAATTCTAGATGTATATTTCTAATAGAAGGCAAATATAGTGGATATTACTAGTTTTCTGAGCATAAGGGGGGTTATGAATTTGTCTTCACAGCAATAAATGTGCTTTCAAAGTATGTCCAGGAAATGTTTGTGAAACACAACTCACACTGATAATTTGTATTTTTAATGTAGTGTTGACTTGTCTAGGGTTCCTCAAAAACTACAGGCCAATGAAGGATTAAAAAAATAACTTTGTCCAGAAACTTTGAAATTGATATGTCATCTATTATTTTGCCATGAATGGTAAGGAAAAAGTGGCTGAGTAATTCATCTGTACCTTACAATCAAAGATGTGGCATTAGCTCATGTTACCATACATTTCTATATATTGCCAAGTTGAACAACTTATTGTCTAGTCAGAACATGTCTTTACTAGATGATCCATAAGTAGCCTGTATGTTTCCTGCAAGTTGTTTAGATATTTAGAAAATTTTTTGTTGTGAAAGTCTAAAAGGAAAATAAAATGACAGCCTGATCTATGTAGAAAGTGACCATGTAAGGGTATCTTAGATAAAGGAAAATTTGAAAAGCAGTTACGGGTAGACTTTTATAGGTGAAATATTTACAGTGATAAATATGATGACTAGGGGACAGTAAGTACTTTTCACACAGAAGAAATGGATAATAAATCTGAGAAAAGAGATTCTGGTTGCAGAATAGAAAAAGAAATCCTCCAGACTGAGTTAAGAATGGATCCAGTGTTCTAGTCAAAGGAATAGAGCTGATCTAAAAAAAAAATAAAACCAAAACCCTAAACCCCCCCCAAAACTAAGAGTTGGACCAAGGTGTCAGACCTCCAGGCCTTTTGCATTTCAGACATTCTTTGAGAAATGGCTTAAGTGGCTTTTGTGTAATAGAATGCATGTTGAGTTACCTTGTTCCATACAATCTTTTCCAATTTCACTTAGTTAACATTTTGCCATGAAGCTGCAAGGATCATGGGTGATGGAATAATGAAGATGTTTATTATCCCAGAACATTGTGATAGGATGCAATATCTTTTAGGTTCCCTGCCAAATAAGCCAGGCTAAAAGCAGGGAATTTGGCCCCACCTCTTGATTCCTTCATAGGACAAGAACCTGAGCTCCTGGCAAAACTTCTTGTTCAGTAACAGCATTGAAAGGCTGGTCCACAAGGAATTAGCATGGCTATGACTTTGCAGATGTCCTTTGTGTGAATCAACAGGCCATTTTCATTCAACAGATTTTTTCTGAATAGACGCATTTTGGTTTAGAGATATGCAGGCTGCATCTAAAAGAACCAACTTTATCTCTTTGCTAAATATCCTTTCAATGCTATTAAGGGCCTTTTTTTGTTAAATTGTAGATGGGCTATGAGAGTTACATTTAATTTTAGCCTCAAATATAAATGAATAGACATTTCTGAGTCAGACCCAGCCTACAACATTTGGTATAGATGGTGAGTTTGAATCAGAATGTCTTTAAGGGACTGTCTCAGAAGTTCTCTTGTGGGTGTTTTGGCATTGATGTTCCTGCTGATGCTCTTGCTCATTGTCAACATTTTACATTGGGAGATTTATTGTGAAATATCCTAGCTTCACCCACCAGAAGGAAAACCCTGACACAATCTCTCTGAATGGAGGTGGGGGGGAAATGAAGTCTAAAATTTCCAGAATTCATTCTTCTCCATTTTTGTTCATTCTGCTGACTACTTCACTACTATGGTGTGTGTGTGTGTGTGTGTGCGTGTGTGTGTGTGTTGGGGGGACCATAACATTGCTTGTTGATTATCTTTTGGGATGGGTAGCTTTGTGGATTTAATTTAATTTATTTCTTTTTCTTTTTCTTTCTCTAAGTTCCTCCTTCAGGCTTTTCATATCCTGAAATTGAGTTTAAACATTATTGGCTCTCGGGCCCCATTTTTATTAGAAGAAGGAAAAGAATAAAAAAAATATTACGCACCGACTATATCCCTGTCCCTTTGCTGAGCACTTGACAAATATTTGATCCTCAGAACAACCTTGGGAATTAAGTGCTATTATGTACCTCATTTTATAGTAAAGGAAATTGATGCAGGCAAAAGTTAATTGACTTGCCCAGGGTCACACAGATAGTAAGTATCTGAAGTCTGATTTGAAGTCAGGTCTTCCTGACTCCAGGCCTGCAACTCTATCTCCTAGGATGCTTAGAAGATGTATAAAAAAAGTGATCCTTAGACTTAGGGTGGATCACAGTGGTGATTTTGCTTAATGGTTCCCTTTGGTGGTGAGACACTGGGCACATTTTCTAAAATTTCCGTTAGTGTTAGACCAAGAGACTAGAAGCCAGAGGTTCAGCTTCACATAGCAGAAGACTTCCAAATCCTCCAGGTTGTTTCAATAGCCTTTTATATTTGGAAGGTGATGTGGTTATCAAACTTTTTTGTTTATTTTTTTTATATTTCTAATAAACACCAACCAATCATAATTAAAATGGGAATTTCACTTTTCCATGTGGAGTACTGTTTTAATTTTGGCTGAAAATATATCATTAGAAGCAATGGACAATCTCAATCAATTAACACATACTTATTACATACCTACTCTGTACCAGACAGTATGTATTGGGCACTGTCCTAGGCACTGGGGGTACAAATTTAAGAGTGAAACCATTCCTAAAGGCAAGGAATTTATACTATAATAGAAAAGAAGACAGGAAGTACCTATATAGTTTACACAAAACTTTATAGTTTTAACTATAAATTTAACAAGTAATTAAATACATAGGAGTTTGGGAGAGGGGGCACTAGTGATTTCGGAGATGTTTGTGAAGGGTAATGCTTAAGTTACATCTAGAAGAAAGAGAAAGATGAGTTAGAGATGAAAGAGGAGTTTAATCTAGCCCATGGGAGAAATATTGGAAAAGTTGGGAGAAAGATTGTTTTTAAAAGACTGATTTTAGACAGTGACATGACCCAAGGTCATAGAGGAGCCCAGCTCTCTTTTAATTCCATTAAAAATCTAAAAAGGGTCCCATATGGAAAAATGACAGGAAATACAAAGGTAAACAAAGAAACCACAATCAACGACCCAAAGACTGACCCAAAAGGCACCTAGAAACCTGTGGATATTGGGAAAGGGATCCCATTAGGGAAACCAGAAGTAACAGAGGTAAAAATGCAAAATGTCTGCAAATGAAGCAAAAATGCTAGGAGAGAGAAGCCTGTAGTTGTTTGGTGGGGACATATTAGAGACGCTTCAAACTGCCAGCATTCTGACCAGGACATTTCAAGGAAGGAGGATATTCATGGCACTCTGAGGGAACATGCTAGGAACTGGAGTTTGGAGTATTCTGAAATCCACAACAGTGATTATGGTGATTCTGGAAACTGGAGATAGGGTGTATGTCATCATAGGGCTAGAAGGGTCAGTGATTGGCTATGGTGATCAGGTTTTGAGTTTTATGAATGCAGGTGGATAAAGCTTAGTTTTTATTTTCCCTCTCACTCTTCAAGGCCCATCTTAAGCCTTTTCTATATAGCCAGTTGAATGTCTCCCTTCTCAAACCTCTTGTAACAATTTGGATCCTTTTCTGCCTTATGTTACTATGTGTATACACCTACAATTGTACAATCCCTTCCTTCTCTATTGGATTCTCAACTCCTCTAGATGAGGGGTTCTGTCCCATTTCATCTTTAGATCTCCAGCACCAAATAAAGGAGTCCCTTGAACACTTATCCTGGGCAACACAATGAATGGTAATGCTCCATTTGCCATTAGAAAGTCAGACTTAGAATTCTGGCCCTGTTACTTATTAACTAGGTAACCTTCTTCAAGCTACTTTGTCATCAGTAGGGAAAAAGTTCTACACTTGATCTGGACTGACAGAAGATATAGATCAGGAGCAAATTGTTTGGACAGTATTCAGGCAAAATGTATACATGCTTACTCAGTAGTCCTGCTATAGGTTTTATGTTGGTGGTTTTAAGTTTTAAACTCCTCTGAGAGGAGGGCAACAATTATAAGTTAGTATATTCTGTTTTTGGTCTGTCTATCAACATATACTCATAGGTTTTATGTATTGAGCATTTCTTTTATGTAGAGGAAATAGTAACTGTTCCATTCTTAAAGCAAATTTTCCACTAAATATCTTTCTTCTCCTGTATTTGAAGAGATATTGGAATGAGTCAAACCCAACTTTAAGAAAACCTCTAGGTTTGGGGCATAAAGAGCCAAAGAGTGTGAGAAAATAAGCCTATTCCTTCCCACTTAATGCCAGGGAGCCCCAGCACTTTAGACCTAGCAGATCTTGTCAATTATTAGATATGTAATTCACCTTAAAAACTTCAACTAATTAATCAACAAGCATTACTAAGAGCCTACTATCCTGCAAACACTGAAGTAAATCCCTTTACAAATATCTCATTTAATCCTCACAACAACTCACTAAGGTAGGTGCTGTTAGTATATCCCTTTTATAGTTGAGGAAACTGAAGTGGACAGATGTTAACTGCCTTGCCCAGTATCTTAGTAAGTATCTGAGGCCAGATTCAAACTCTAGTCTTCCTGATTCTAGGCCCATATACATAAACAAAATATTACAAAATAAATGCAAGGCAATGTTGAGGAAAAGAGAATAGCATTTAGAAGTTTCAGGGAAAGCTTAAAATAGAATTTGGCACTTGAGCTAAGTTTTTTAAGAAACAAGATTCTAACAAACAGATGATTTGCAGGCATGGAGAGCTTCCCTTGCAAAAGTATGGAGGTAGGAAATGGAGTATGGCATATGAGTAACATAAATAAAATAGATTTTAGTGGAAATGGAATAACATACAATAAAACTTTGAAAGAAGGTTGGGATCAGTTTGTGAAGGATTATAAAAGCCAAACAGAAGAGTTTATATTTGATTATGAAGGCAACAGGGAGTCTTGATGTGCTTTATAAATATTGGCTACTATTGTTATTATTGTTAGACTAGGGACTGAACCTATGTTTTCATTGGAATAGGAAACTCCTTCTGCCAATGCAGGTCAGTAATTTCCTTGCAACTTCTAGTCTTAGAAAGTTATAAAGCACATTGAGAGATTCAGTTACCTACCCAGGGTCCCAAAGCAAGTTTGTTAAAGCATAGATGATGCATGAATTGAATGATTATTCAATTAAATCTGACCCTTGTCTATTTGTTGATTTAGTTGAAAGAAAGATTGGGTGGATTGGGGGATGCGGGTAGAGCCAAGATGGTGGAGAAAATTCAGTGACTCATAGGAGCCCTCCCCAAATACCTCAAAACAACTTTAAATAATGGCATAAAATGATTCCTGGAGCAGCAGAAGCCTCAAAAGGACAGGGTGAAACAATTTTCCAGCCAAAGACATCTCAGAAGGTCAGTAGGAAAGATCTGTCACACAGGTATGAGAGTGGAGCATAGTTTAGCACTGGTTGTACCAACCCAGACCAGGCCCCAGTCAAGCAGAAGAAAACCTTGGGAGCCACTGAATCATCAGCAACAGCAGCTGCTGATGCTGCTTCCAGAGCTCTTAGCTCACAGATGGTAAGGGGTTTGAACAACTGCTCAGAAGATTACATGGGTGTCTTTGGTAGAACTGAGATAGCACTCTGTTGCTTCGCCCATATTCAGATGTGGGTGGCAGTACTGGCTGGCAGTCCCAGGGTGAGGAGGAGCATGAGTGCATAAGAGATTGTGGCCACAGTGGATCAGGAACTCTTGTCATAATTCCAGGGCCAAAAAGAATGCTTGTGGTTGCTCACAGACCAGAACACAGGCCAGGAGAGTAGTAAACACATCTCTCCTTACATCATACCACCTTGGAAGAACTGAAAACTTATAGCTCCCTACAAGTATCTCTGAAAACAGTTGCACAAAACACTTGAAACTTGGGACCATGCACCCACCAGCCTGGGAACAGAGCCCTATGTTAGCAAACAGTTAAAAGTCAAGTGATAGTCTGGGAAAATGAACAAACAACAGAAAAAAAAATTCTAACAATAGAAAATTTCTATGGTGACAAAGAAGACCAAAACATATACTCAGAAGATAACAAAATCAAAACTCTTACATCCAAAGGTTTCAAGAAAAATATACATTGATCTCAGGCCATGGAAGAGCTCAAATTTTTCTTTGAAAATCAAGTAAGAGAGGTACAGGAAAAAATTGGAAGAGAAATGAGAGTGATGCAAAGAAATCATAAAAAAGAGTCAACAAGGGGTGGCTAGGTGGTACAGTGAGTAGAGCATTGGACCTGGAGTCAGAAGGACCTGAGTTTGGATCTGGCCTCAGACACTTAACACACACACAAACAAAAACCTAGCTGTGTGACCTTGGGTAAGTTACTTAACCACAATTGCCCTCCAAAAAAAAAAAAAGCAAAAAAAAAAGTCAACAGCTTGGTAAAGGAGTTACCAAAAAAAAATGAAGAAAATAACAACTCAAAAAACAGCCTAGGATAAATGGTAAAAGACCAGAAAGTACATGAAGAGAAAAGTTCCTTAAAAGGCAAAAGGGCAAAATGGAAAAAGAGGCACAAAAATTCACTGAAAAACAACAACAACAACAACAACAAAAACAACTCTTTGAAAAGTAGAATTGACCAAATGGCAAATGAGATACAAAAGGTCACTGATGAAAATGATTCCTTAAAAATTAGAATTGAGGAAATGGAAGCTAATAACTTCATGAGAAATCAAGAAACAGTCACAAAAACCCAAAATATTAAGAAATAAATAAGAAATATCTCAGTGGAAAAACAACTGACCTGGAAAAAAGATCCAGGAGAGATAATTGAAAAATTATTGTGCTATCTGAAAGCCATGAAGAAAACAGAAGAGACTAAACATCATATTTCAAGAAATTATCAAGGAAAACTTCCCTGACATTCTAGAACCCGAGGGTAAAATACAGATTGAAAGAATCCATTGACCACTTTCTCAAAGACTCCAAAAATGAAAACTCATAGGAATATTATAGCCAAATTCCAGAGCACTCAGGTCAAGGACAAAATATTGCAAGCAGCCAAAAAGGAACAATTCAATTATCATGAAGCCACAGTCAGGATAATACAAGATTTAGCAGCTTCTACATTAAAGGATCAGAGGGCTCAGAATAGACATTCTGGAGGGCAGAGGAGGTAGGATTACAACTAAGAAACACCTACCCAGCAAAACTGAGTATAATCCTTCTGGAGGAAAATGGATAGTCAATGAAATAGAGGACTTTCAAGCATCCTTGATGGAAAGATCAGAGACGAATAGAAAAATTTGACTTTCTAATACAAGATTCAAGAGAAGCATTTAACAATAAAGAAGAATGGGAAATCATACTGGCCTTGTTAACGTTAAACTACTTACCTTCCTCCATGGGAAGATGCTACTTGTAACTGATAAGAACTTTCTCATTTTTAGGGCAGTTAGAAGAAGTTAGAGACAGACAGGTGTGAATTGAATATGAAGGGATGAAATCTAAAAAATAAATAAATAAATAAAATTAACGGGTGAAAAAGGAATGTACAGGGAGAAAGGGAAAGGGAGAGGCAGAATGAGGTAAATGTTTCACATAAAAAGATGGAAGAAAAACCTTTTACAGTGGTGGGGTAGCTGGGGGACAGGGGCAGAGTGAGTGAACCAGACTCTCATCAGAATTTTCTCAACAAGGGAATATCATACACAGTGAGTTTCGTACAGAAATCTATCTTACCCTAAAGGAAAGTTAGGAGGGAAAGGGGATAAAAGAAGGGGGAGTTGATGGAAGGGAGGGCAGATTGGAGAAGACAATAATAAGAACATTTGAGAAATTTGAGAAGGGACAGGGTGAAAAGAAAGAGAAAAGAATGAATGGCAGTGGGATGGAAATAGGATGGAGGGATAATACAATAGCAATCAATAAAAAAGATTGATACAGGTTTTTGGTGGCAAAGAATTGGAAATTGAAGGTATGCCCATCAGCTGGGGAGTGGCTGAACAACTTGTGATATGTGATTGTGATGGAAAGCTATTGTGCCATAAGAAATGATAAGCAGAATGCTCTGAGAAAAACCTGGAAAGACTTACATGGGCTGTGAAATAAAGTGAAATAGAGTGAAATAAAAGTAGCAGCAATATTGTAAGATGATCATGCATGAATGACTTAGGTATTAGGATTTTCAGCAATAAAATGTTCGAAGATAAGTCTGAAGGACTAATAATGAAAAATATTGTCCAGCCCCAGAAAAATAACTGAAGGTGTCTGAATACAGATTGGAGCATACTTTTTTCTTTAGCTTTTTTTGTCTATGTGTTCTTTCACAACATAATTAATATGGAAATGTTTTCATGTATAACACATGTACAACTATATTGAATTGCTTGCCTTCTCAATCTGGGGGTGGGGGTTGGGTAGGGAGGGAGGAATTGGGAGAATTTGCAACTCAAAAGTTCTTATAAATGCAAGAGTTCCATCGAAATTCTCCTCTGATGCCTTATCATGCTAATTATCCTGGGTCCTTGAAGGTTATCCTGGGAGATTTCAAGCCATTGTAGTTCCTACCAAGTCTTTGACTTTGTGCTTAGGGCCTAGTGATGGACCATGTATCTGAGGGAACATGATTGATTCCAAAGAAGCTCATTTACAAACTGGCTGCAATTTTTAAAAGCTACTACAATTCCTGAAGGCTATCAACTAAGTTATAAGGGCTTGTGACCTACATGAATGAAATTACCATAGACAATGGTGAAATGCTACTTCCTTCAGACATCATTTGGTAGTCTGTAGAACTTCTATCTCATTGCTGATACTAAATAACAGTTCCTTGAAACAAATTGAATTTGTTTTCCCTAAGGATATGCAAAATGCCATTCTTCTCAGTGGGAAACCCATAAGAAACCTGAGAGGAAATAAGTAATGTATGCATTTGTATATTTTCATTAATTTTTGGGAAAACAAAAACCAAAATTTGACACAGCAATATAGTTTTCACAAAGGATTTTCTTACCCCAATCTGCCAAATGCTCTTTGGAATCTGCAGTCCTGGAATGCAAGGAACAACAACAACAACAAACAAAAAACAAACAAACAACAACAACAACAACAAAAACCTACATCTGTTATGATCCACATGCCTTTTCATGTCTATAGAAAATGCTCTGGAATCATGAACACTGTTATGTTTTGGTTTCTTCTGCCAGTTCTTCTGGGGAGAATTGGACATGCCAAGAGAATGCATATGGGAACTTCAACACATTCCTTGCCTCGACACTTTGGATGTCAGTTTTTTTCACCCATGGAGAAAACAGTGCCATGTTGTTGTTTCCTATAACCCTTGACAGTGTGATTGTTTTACTCATTTTCTGTTATTCCCCTTGGCAGAAAGAAATCAAGGAATGTTTTCTTTCCGTGGAGTGCAGCTGATGTTTAACAATAATGATAAATAGGTAGCGCCACTCTTATCTAGGATAACTCTCACCCTTCGTCTACTGACAATTTCATCAATTTTTTCCTTAATGTATAAAAATTATATATTTTTAAATTTTCTCAAAATACTTATATGTGCATATACATGTTTACATATACATACATACACACACACACACACACACATATATATATATGTATATATATATATATATATATATATATATTTACCTAATCTCAACATAGAGTTGTCGAACCTAATTAGGTCTATATTTCCAGTTTTAAAATAGTATATTTACAAAGCTATTCATCTCAGCATAAGGATCATTGTACCTCTCAAAAAGGATGCAAAAGTCAACTCCAACTTTGAAGCCTTCCCTATCTTAAGAAATAGAATCTATTTCAACAACCTACTAATTCCTTCACTCCCTGAAGAAACCCTGATGGCTGCCTGTCCTCTAAAACTCTGTGACTGCTGAATTCTTCCCCTGGTTCTTACTGCTCAGCTCACATTTTCCCCATGATCTTGACTTTGTTTAAAATTAAAATTGAAAACCTTTCTATATCCATTTTTCACTCCATATTTAACTTGTCTGGGAGGGAATAACAGGGTGTGGTTGATAACAGATCAATCTTCCCTGAAGAAGAGACACTAAAAGGAGAAAACATACTCTCTGTGTTTCTCAAATAGCATTCCTTAGAAAGAGATCTCCCCACATACCTGAACTTTATTTAGGTGTTTGTCAAATCTGAACCATGAACACTCAAGTGACATTTAGAAGCAGATTGATAGGCAAAGGTTGGCCATTAGCTGCAACCTATTGCTACATTCAGAGGGTATATAAAGCACTTCAAGTCTTTCAACAGGAAAAACAAACAAACAAATAACAACAACAAAATCAAGGACAACAGAATTTAAAAACATGAATTTTTTCAAATAAGCAACTTATCAAATAATCTGCTCTTACCTCACAGGTAAGTTTACCCCTAGGTAAACTCATTTCTGGCCTCCATAGTTGGGAATTTCCAAGGTCTCAGAGTCTCTTCCCATGGTGGCTGATATTTGATTTGAGTACTGATTTTGTGTTTCTAGCTCTAAGCATGGTGGTTCCTTTCTCTGGCTCAAAAATTACTATTTATAGATATTTCCATGCATGACTGAGTGACAAAGCTTATAATAAAAAAGAAATTTTAATCCTCAAACTTAATTTCATGTGTTTGGTTGCCATCACATACATCTGTTGTTTGCTTACCTTCTTCCAATATTCCTTTAAATTGTTTAATATGGCATCATCAATCAATGCATATTTGGCTTCATAGCTGGAGTTTACATATACATTTTTGTTGTTTTGTTGGTCTGGTTAAGGGCTTTAAATATGATATGATCGCACTTGGAATGAAAACTCAGGCTTTTGTTATTCATGGGTTGAGAAGACAGCCATGTTAGCTGAACCTAAGCTCATAAATCATTATGTTTAGTAATCCCATATTCTCACTCCATTCTACCAGCTGTCTCAGCTTTGCTCATGTCCTGTGCAATCTTGAAACTCCCTATGCTCTGAAAACATTGCCAAACGTAATCTTGCAAACCTTTTGAGAAAAAAAAATACATCAAAATTGGATTTTTCTTAGGATCCTCAAGTAGTTCTGCTTTATCCCACTATAGAAAATTTCAGCCTGCATTAAAAAAATGTCAATCTATTAATCAATCTCACAAGCACCATTTTCCCTTGTTGAGCATGGTGTGTGGAGTTTTATAAATGTTAACTGATGTTCAAAAATGTGTTGTAAGTGCATAAAGAAGCTTCCTTATTTGTGTTATTGGTCATCTTTGTTTTCAAAGGGGGCCAATGACATCACAAGGGTGATATACTTATTTGTCAGTGAATTGGATTTAAGTGAGGTAGAACTGCCAAAGATATCAGCCTCACGCTCTCTTCAAAAATCATCACAGTCCAATGGCAAGACATAAGTAAAGATGACTGGCAATGGTCCAGAAGAAGAAGGAACTTTCTAGATTTGTAAATAAACTCATATAACTGTATATACCCATCAGAAAAGAAAATGAACCTCATTTTCTTTATAATACTTAACTGGAGAAGACATGAGAAAATATTCCCAGGTTAGAGATTACACGTAGAACATTGCATATATAGCTAAAATCAGTTGTATGGGTTGGTATTACTGAATTACTTTCTTTCTCTTTCTTTTAAAAATTCATTGTAACAAAGATTGGATCACTGAGTGGTAGGATGGTATTGAGTTAGGGTAGTGATTGTAAAAACAGAATAGAATCAATAAACATTTTAAAAATAAAATCTAACCATATTAATTAAATTTAGTACATTTTTCTTTAAAATCTATTTAACTTTATTAATATTAAATAATGAAAATAAGCTGTTTGTTAGAAAAATGGGTAATTCTTTTTTTTTAAATGCTTTGTTAACTTCTGTTTTACTTCATTAACTTCTGCCAGTTTTTGTGTTACAAATTTTCTCCCTGTTTTCCCCTGCCCACCTCCCCAAAATAGCAGTCCCCCAGGATATTCCCTCCTCTTATTTTGCAATTACATGTAAAATAGTATTGATAATAGTATATATAATTTTAATAATATATACTTAACCATTTTAATTCTATCTATCTATCTATCTATCTATCTATATCTATATCTGTCTATATCTATCTATATCTATCTATCTATATCTATATATATCTATGTATATCTATCTATATATACATATCTATATCTATATCTATCTATATCTATCTATATACATATATATGTGTATATATATATATGTATAAACATTTGGTTTTAAAACTTTGATTCCAGATTCATTCCCTTCCTCCCTTGTCACCCACCCTTACTAGGAAGATAAGCAATTCAATATAGGTTGTGCATGTGTAGCTAATGCAAAACATTATGATAGTAGATATATTGCAGAAGACTGATTAGATTTCCCTCCCTTCTATCCCACCTCCCACTTATTCTATTCTCTATTTTGGTCCTGCCCCTTTCCAAAAGTGTGTGCTTTCTACTTCCCTCCCAATCAGCCTGCCTTCCCTTCCATCATCCCCCATCTCATCCTCTTCCCCCCTACTCTCCTTTAGGGTGAGATACCCTATTTCGAGTGTATGTCATTCCCTCCCTGAGCCAAATTCAATGGAGTATAAGGTTGACCCATTCCCTTATGCATTCCTGTTCTTCCCCTTCATTGTACTCATTTCCCCTTCCCTTTTCTATATGAGATAGTGTGCCCCATTCTGTCTCTCCCCATCTCCTCTCATTATATTCCTCTCTCACCTCTTGATTTCACCTTTTAAGTATCATCTCTTCCTATTAAATTGGTCATATGCCCTCTATGTATACCTGTAAACATATATATATATAAACCCATTCATATATGTATTCATACATCTATCCCTCTGATAAAGACTATATATATTTCTATTCCCTTCAACTATCTGCATACTGAGAAAAGTTTCATCAGTTACAATTATCGATTTTCCATGTAGAAATGTAAGTAGTACACCTTTGATAAATTCCTTATGATTTCTTTTCCTGTTTATCTTCTCATGCTTCTCTTGCCTCTTGTATCTTAATGTCAAATTTTCTATTCGTCTGTTTTTTTCTGTTTCTTCAATAATAGTTGAAAATCGTCTAATCCACTGAATGACCATACTGAAACACTATACTCAGTTTTGATGGGTAGGTGATTCTTGGTCTTAATCCCAGGTCCTTTGCTCTCCAGAATATCATATTCTAGGCCCTTCGATCCCTCAGTGTAGAAGCTGCCAGTTCCTATGTTATCCTGATTGTGATTCCACAATATTCAAATTGTTTCTTCCTGGCTGCTTGTAATATTCACTCCTTGATCTGGGATTTCCAGAACTTGGCTATAACATTCCTAGGAGTTTTCTTCTTGGGATCTTTTTTAGGAGGTGATAAGAGGATTTTTTCAACCTCTATTTTGCCTTCTGGTTCTAAAACATCAGGGCAGTTTTTTGAGAATTTCTTGGAGGATGATTTCTAGGTTCCTTCTTTGATCATGGCTTTCAGGTAGTCCCATAATTTTAAAATTATGTCTCCTGGAGATCACCTCCAAACTATGTAAAAGGGGACTCTGAACAACTTCTGGAGCCCCGGCACCCACAGAACGACACAGAGAAGCTAACCTTCCGCTGAGGACAGCACAGCAGCCCGGCAGGAAGGACCAACGCAGTGCTGGCAGCGCTCAACGGGGAGCACCTAAGTCGCGGTTTTAGCCCCAGGGCAGCAGGGCCAGCAGCTGGCTGGAGGAACCCCAGAACACCAGCAGCTGTGGCGACTCCAGAATTATCAATATAGACATGCCTAGGACAAAGTGAGAGGTTAGTGCCCTAAGGACTTTGGGACCAGTATTTGGGGAATGTGTCGGCTTCCTCCCCTGGGGGCTAGAAGCCTCTGAGGAGACACACCATTTTTCAGTTTTCAGAGGCAGCTCCAGCTCCTGGCCTGTGAACTGTAGGGAGATCCAGTGATCAGTCTCGGAGGGTAATCCCTCTTGCTTTAACCTCCCTGGATCTGGATTGTGATCTGGGGTGGAAGTCGTGGGTGGGTTTCCAGCTTGCCAGAAACGGGAGTTGGCTCCCCCCACACGTTTGAGGCGAAAATTCCTGTCTGGCAACAGGCCATACTGTGGCAACAAGCCCAAAAGCCAAGTAATTAAGTGGCAACATTCCAAGGCAAAGGAAACAAATTAAACAGAAAAATGCAACATTAGACTCCTACTTTGGGGGCAAAAACGATCGAAGCATAGAGCGAAAGGAGGACTGTGAGGTCAGAAGTCCTGCTCCAAAAGCCCCAGGGGAAAACATGAGTGAGTTGCAGGCCATAGAGGACCTGAAGAAGGACTTTAAAAATCAAATCAGAGAAGTGGAGGAAAAATTGGAAAGAGAAATGAGAAGGATGCAGGAAAAGTATGAAATGAGGGTGAACAGCCTGACTGAGGAAAACAACACCTTAAAAAATAGACTAACTCAAATGGCAAAGGAGGCCCAAAAGGGCAATGAGGAGAAGAATGCCCTAAAAAGTCGAATTTGCCAGATGGAAAAAGAATCTCAAAAGTTCACTGAGGAGATTGATTCCTTCAGAGTTAGACTGGAGCAAATGGAAGCTAATGACTTTATGAGAAATCAAGATGCTGTTACGCAGATCCAAACAAACGAAAGATTAGAAGGCAATGTGAAATATCTCATGGGAAAAACCGCTGACCTGGAAAATAGATCCAGGAGAGACAATTTAAAAATTATTGGACTACCTGAAAGCCATGATCAAAGAAAGAACCTAGAAATCTCCCTTCAAGAAATTCTCAAGGAAAACTTCCCTGATGTTTTAGATCCAGAGGGCAAAATAGAGGTTGAAAGAATCCACAGATCACCTCCTGAAAAAGATCTCAAAAAGAAAACTCCCAGGAACATTATAGCCAGGTTCCATAATCCCCAGATCAAGGAGAAAATACTACAAGCAGCCAGGAAGAAACAATTTCAATATTGTGGAAACACAATCAGAATAGCCCAGGACCTGGCAGCTTCTACACTGAGGGATTGAAGGGCATGGAATATGGTATTCCAGAGGGCAAAAGAACTGGGACTGAACCCAAGGGTCACCTACCCAGCAAAACTGAGTATTTTGTTTCAGGGGAAAATATGGTCATTCAGTGGAATAGAGGACTTTCAAGCATTCTTGAGAAAAAAAAAAAAGAGACTTGAATAGAAAATTGGACTTCCAGACACAAGAAGCAAGAGATGCCTGAGAAGGTAATCAGGGAAAAGAAATCAAAAGGAACTCATCAAAGTTGAACTATTTACATTCCTATATGGAAAAACAATAACTGTGACTGATTAAATCTTTCTCAGTATGAAAATAATGGAAGAATGGTGTATGGTCGTATGAATACATATGTGAATGTGTGTATAAGTGTTTACAGTTATACCTGAATAGAGGGCACAGGTTGAATTTGTTGGGAAGGGAGGATACTTAAGGGGTGAAATTATGAGGTGAGAGAGGAAAGTCGCATGAGAAGATGGGGAGAGAAGGGGTAGGGCAAACTATCTCATGTAGAAGAAGCAAGGGGAAGTGGTTGCAAGGAGGGGGAAGAATAGGAAGGCAAAGAGGCAAAACCACATTCTCATTGAATTTGGTTCTGGGAGAGAATGACATACATACTAAATGGGATATCTCAACCTACAGCAGAATAGGGGGAAGGGGGATGAGAGGAGGGATAATGGATGGGAGGCCATCCTTGGGGGGAGGGGAGATTGGAAGTACCCACTATAGAAGAGGGACAGGATAAAGTAGGGAATGGACCAGGTGGGGGGTGGGATGAGTGGGAGGGTATTATAAGCTGCCTTTTACAATATATCTACTATGGTAATGTTTAGCATAACTAGACATGTATAACATATACTGAATTACTTATCTTCCCAGAGGGAATGGGTAACAAGAGAGGAAAGAAATGGATCTGAAATTCAAGATTTTAAGACTAAATGTTTCAAATATATATAAATAATATTATTAATACTCTTTTGCTTGTGGTTGGGAGATAAGATGTGCAGGCATTGGGACACAAAGATTCACCTTCCTCTAATGGAAAAGTCGAAGGGGGTATGGGAGAAGGTATGGGAGAGAGCAGATTGGAGGAAGTGATATCTTGAGGGATTGCTATTCTGGGAGGGTGGGTAGGGGAAAAACAGGGGGGAAAAATATTGTAACTCAAAATCTGGTGGAAATGAATTATGTGAAACAGAAGTTAATAAAGCATTTGTTTAATAAAAAAACTATCTCTCCTGGATCTATTTTCCAGGTCAGTGGTTTTTCCCATGAGATCTTTCACATTGCCTTTTATTCTTTTATTTGTTTGGATCTGTTTAACAGCCTCTTGATTTTTCAAAAAGTCACTTGCTTCCCTTTGCTCCATTCTAAATCCAAAGGAATGAATCTCCTCAGTGAGCTTTAGAGATTCTTTCTCCATCTGGCAAATTTGGCTTTTTAAGGTATCCCTCTCCTCATTGCCCATTTCAGCTTCTTTTGCCATTTGAGTTAGTCAATTTTTAGGGCGTTATTTTCCTCAGTCAGGCTGTGGACTCTCATTTCATACTTTTCTTGTATCATTTTCATTTCTTTCCCCAATTTTTACTCCACTTCTCTTATCTGTTTCCTAAGGTCCTCTATGGCCTGTAACCAGCTCTTATTTTCCTTTGTATCTTTTGGTGCAGGAGTTCTGACTTCACTCTCTTCCTCCTGTTCCATGCTCCGATCTTCTTAGCCCCCAAAATAGGAGTCTAATGTTGAAATTTTCTGTTCATTTTGCATCCTTTGACTGGGCATGTTACCATTCTATTACTTGATTTCTGGGCTTTTTGCCACAGTAGGACTCTGCCACCAGACAGGGGAGCTCCCATCCACCAGCTGAGGTTTTCTCAGCTGCCAAAGGTATTAGTTGGGTGCCCTCTCTGAAGCCTCCACATGCTCTGGGAAGCTGGTCACATATCCCAGGAACTCCACCCCAGAATGCTATCCAAATCCATGAAGGTTAAAGCAAGAGCTATTGCCGTCCTGCCTTCCCCCCCTTCATCTCAGGTGTTGAAGTTGCAAAGTAGCCCCAGGCTCCACCTAAGCTTCTAAGTACATTCTTGCCCTGGGTGGAAGAGGCCAATGCTCTTCCCACTACCGGTCCCAAAGTACACAGTGCACTGACTTCTCACTTTGTCCTTGGAATCTATGTATTGATATTTCTGGAAATGGCCACAGTTGCTGGTGTTCTGGAGTCCCTCCAGCTGGCTGTTGGTCAGGCTGCCCCTGGGGCTAAAATTTCTGGCTCAAGCAGGGTTGGTGTTGGCTCCCAGAGTGCTGTGCTGGCTGCTCCCTGCCAGGCTGCCTTGCTGTCCTCAGCAGGAGGTTAGCTTCTCTGTGTCATTTTGTGTGTTCTGTAGCACCGAAGTTTGCTCACCGAAGTTTGCTCCGAGTACCCTTTTACATCAATTTGTGAATGTGGAAGCTGGAGCCACTGTGAAGTCCTCTTTCTATTCTACCATCTTGATTTTGCCTCCCCCCCCCAAAAAAACTGTATAATTCTTGATTAGTGGTCGATTTAATTACAGAATTCTCTGTTCTTCCTGGTCTCTGAATAGTAGTAGCAGCAGAAAAGTGATGAAACATTTCCTGTAATATGTGGGTCATCAAAGCATAGAAGTTTAATTGATAGGATCATTAGAAGTCAGGTAGTCCAGTCACTTCCTGAATCACAAATTCTAGCTACAACACCTCTGACCAGTGTGTACCTAGACTCTTTTGGAATAGCGCAAAGTGACAAGAATCTCATTACCTTTAAGAGTCCATTTTATTATCTCTAACCTCTTTATAAGAAGTTAATTTCTTTATGGAACTGAAATCTATACCACCGTAGCTTTTTCTAGTTGGTTCTAGTGATGTCTGCTAAGGCCAAAAAGTAGAGCCATAGCTGATTATTCCTGAAGATGAAGGAAGTGGCATAAAATATACCTCCAAATCAACATTTTAAGACAGTCTTCCCTGATTATGGGAAAGCATTGACCCAGAGACACCCTGTGTTTCAAGACCTGAGATGTCAAGATCATGTGAGATTAGGGGACTGGGCAAGACTAGAATAGCGTAGCCTGGAGTATTGTCACTGTAGGAAAACAGTACTACTATGTAGTATTCTCATAGTTTAGGTAATTATTCTTGCTAATTAAACTCAATTGTTTCTGTACTGCTGAAGGACAGCACACATCAGAAACTTCAAATTGTTGATTCTCTGGTTCTTATCTTTAGCTCCCTTTCCCTATTTATTGCCCTACCAACAAGAAAAAAAAATAATTCATCTTCTGCATTATAACCAATTCAAACTCATTCACGGCAGTTCCATTGCATTTGGACATGCCCTTGGCACAATATAGGAATTTAGTTGATTCTGAGTCCACTCTCCTCAGGGACTGGTTGACTGTTGTCCATCATTCTCAAAGAGTATCAAAATGACATTACTGTGTTAGGGTCAAGGTAGAGTGCATCTAATTGTAGTCGACCACACCAATATAAGCTCAGAAGGCTCTATCCCAAGTTGGGCACAAGTAGTCCATATGAACATTTGGAGTGGATATGTCTCTAAATTTGCACATCTCACACTTTGCTCATAGAGTACAGCACCTTTTTTTATGTGGGCACTCCATGCTGGACAATCCTGTGCCAGTATCTCCTATATCTCACAATTGATTCCAAAGTTTTTCAGAGAGACATTAAGAGAGTTCATGTATCACTTCTTCCATCCTTCATGGGAGGGCTTGCTTTTGTGTGAATTCTATGTAAAACAGTCCTTTAGGCAAAATGTACTTTTGGCGTTCAAACAATGTGTCCAGCGCATCACAGTTGTGCTCTCTCAAGTAGAGTTGGCAGTTGCTTGGCATTTCAATTCAAGAAAGTATTAGGTATCTGGTACCTTATCTTGCCAGGTGATCTTCAGAATCTTCCTAAAACAATTCAAATGGAATCGATTCAGTTTCCTGGCATGGCACTGGTAGACTGTCTGGGTTTCACAGATATAGAACAATGAGGTCAGCACAATGGCTCTGTAGACCTACAATTTGGTAGTCAGTCTAATACCCCTTCTCTCCCACACTTTCCTTCAGAATCTTCCAAACATTGAGCTAGCTCCAGCAATACATGTGTCAACTTCATTATGTATGTGTAAAACCCTGGAAAGTATACTGCCAAGGTAAATGAACTTATCTAAAGCATTCAAAATTCAAAAGGAGAGACAATGTGACCATGGGGGTAGGAGGGAAATATTTTTGCCTTTATTCTTGCCATATCTTTGCAGTAAATATCCTTTTGTAAAAGCTAATCAATGCTATTTAGTTACCTGGAACTGGGATACCAACCACTAGAAGTTAAAAGGGGTGGGAACACATTGGAATGGTTGCTTGACATGATAACCCTAAAGAATTATCTCACTCTCAGAATCTCAAGGGGAAATAGTTCTGGAAGAACTGACAGAGTTCTGGAAGAGGGAGTCTAGAGATTTCACTACATAGGCAGGAGGACTATATTATGAGGAAACAAAGTGACACTTCCTCATCATCCTTCTTCCCTCATAGTTGCCAAGTCAATCAGTCCCATCAGCAAGCATTTATTAAGTTATCACTATGTGACAAGCTCTATACTAAGCTTTAGATATTTTGTTAAAAAGGTAAAATCAGTCTCTACCTTAAAAAGTTTGCACTCAAATCTTAAATGCCTTAATAAGTCAATGTGTACAATGTTTCTTGCATATGGCCCCTCTTTCTATCCTCACTGCCAGCACCTCATTTCAGGCTTTCATTATTTCTCTCCCGAACTTTAGCAAAAATCTAATTTGTCTCTCTTCTTCAAGTCTGTTTCTTCTCCAATCTATTATGCCCAATGACATCCAAATTAATCTAGATGGGATGCAATAGGGGAAGGCCCTAGATGTATTAAGGGGAAGGATGGGGTCATTGGGAGGCATGAGAGCAGGGAAATACATCTCACTGAGAAACTTGCATAGCCTGCACTAATTAGACACTTTAGATATTTTCAGTATTGGTTACGGGAGGTATTTCCTTTTCTTTTTTCTATTTTTCCATCATTTTATTCTCTCCCAAATGATGTTCCTTGTCTCCACCATGAAAATACCTTTTAATTTCTGAGCTCTCCCTGGTGATTCTAGTTAAGTAAGTGATCCATGCCTACCTAGGCCAAAGGTCATATGACCATGATGTTATTCTAATTTTCTTTGGTGCCTCCAAGACTACATTCAGGATTCAAATAACAAAGTAAAAGGTCATAAAACTGGAAGGAACAAATACATCATTCATATGGAAAAGATTTCATTATGTTGTATGAAGCTCTACACTAATTTTCACTGGACTTCTCAAACTCAGTTCGTTCAATAGCTAATTTGGTAGTGTGCTAGAGGCAGCTTGAATGGGCTCACTAGAGCCGACTGTTAAATGTTCAGGGTGATCATTTGCACCTTGGAATTTATAAACACTACAGATTCATGACTTTAATTTATTATTTTGTTGATTATCTAAATGTAAGAAGGTGATAAAGAAAACGGTAATAATACAAATCAACCTTAAAAGTGTATCATGGTATATTTTTCTCCTGGAGATCCAGTTACTAAACAATTATAATTAGGCATCATATTAAACCAAAGTTTTTCCCCTTGTGGAGATTGTGGTCTAGGGGAGGATTAAGCAAGCACAAATAACCAAAAAAAGTAATATATATATGACACTACAAAAGTAATATATAACACTACAAAAAAGTTGTATATATATACACACACACACACACACACACACACACACACACACACACATATATCACAACAAAAAAGTAAAATGTAACACTACAAAAGAGGTCAGAGTCTGGAAAGGGGTAAGGTCCTTGTTGAATGAGAATATTGAGGAAAGTTTCATGGAAAGCTAGTAAGTTATATTTTTTCCAGAGTAATTTAAATGAGTCTTTTGACATTTTAAATAACAGGGTTGTTGTTGTTGTTAGGCCACATTAAGAACTTTCAGATTACCCCTATCCTTATATAAATGTCTTATCTTTACCCTGCATTTGTCAAGATGTGTCTTAAAATATAAGATAGTTAAATGTTAACATGATGCTATATTTTGTTTTAGAAAAAAGTGATCCCAATTCTCGGCATCTATTGTCTGCCTCTATTATCCTTGCTTCATTTATTTTGGGCATCATTTTGCTATGTCAGTGCATATCACACTCTCTTGATCCTATCATTATTTGTTATTGAGCTGCATTCTGCAAGGTTACAGTTTGTCAGCCCGAGTCTAGTCAGTCATATCATATTTGTAAGACCATTTTGTAGAATATATTGCGACTAGTGCAAGGGCCATGCCTGAATCATAAACTTTGACTGTGAGGATAATGAAAAAGGAACATTTTTTATCAACTCTCTCAGTCTCGTAGCTTTGTTTTTTGAAGTGCATAGCCACACGTGCTCACTTTCCACATGGTGATATTAGTAGGAAGAAGAAAGGAAATCAAAAGACAGAATCAAGAATGACTTGTTTTATTCTTTCTCTGCTCCATTAGGCTCTGATTGTGTGATCCTCAGTAGATACCTATTCCCAGTCTTTTTCATGCACTAGCAAACCAGGAAGGTAGAAAATATGCTACAGTGACATAAACTTCTTGTCAGGTCAAAAACAATAACTTCAGATTAAACAACTGCTAAATACCTACTATGTGCAAATACATGCTAATTATTGAGTAACATAGAAGGATAAGTAAATGACTTGAAGGATCATAGGATTTACATAAAACTTTAGAATGCATAGAAAGTATAAATATATGCATATGTCTGTCTATCTATCTATCTATCTATCTATCTATCTATCTATCTATCTATCTATCTATCTATCTTGCCTACTATGTGTAAGGCACTGTCCAAAGTGCTAAATTCATACATAGAAAAGACCGTGTCTTGTCCTAAGGAGTCCCATTCTAATGGGGAAGCAATGCATAGACAATATTTTACCTTAGATGTCTATTGGATCTAGATCATAGCTAACCAAAATCTCATTAGGGGCCAAGTCAATTGAAGTGGGCGGTGCATCATTGAGGACAGTTTAATATTGATTACAATCTGAAATGCCACCTCACACCTATCAAATTGGCTATCATGTTAGAAAAAGAAATTGACAAATGCTGGAAGAGACGTGGGAAAATAGGGACACTGATGCACTGTTGTAGGACCACTTTGTGGCATACATTGCAATCAAGTAAAGGGTCATTCCTGAATCATACATTTTGACTGTGAGACAAATCAAAAAGGAACAATTTTAAATCAACTCAGAGTTCATCAGTTCTTTTTCCTGAGGTGGATAGCATTTTTTCATAATGAAACTTCCATAATTGTCCTGGATCATTATATTGATCGGAATAGCTAAATCTTTCACAGTTGATCAGTATTGTAAATGTTATTGTTCCTCTGTATAATGGTCTTGTTCTGCTCACTTCACTTTGCTTCAGTTCATATAAGTCTCCTAGGCTTTTCGAAAACCATCCCGTTCATCATTTCTTATAGCACAATAGTATTCCATTACAATCATATACCACAACTTGTTCTCCCATACCCCATATGATGGGCATCCTCTCAAGTTCTGATTTTTTTGGCACCAGGAAAAGAGCTGCTATTTTGCACATGTATAACCTATATCAAACTGCTTACTTTACTAAGGAGGTGAAAGAGGAAGGAGAAAGGGAATTTGAAACACAAAATAAAAAAAAAAAAGAATGTTAAAATTGTTTTTACACATAATTGGGAGAAACAATATTTTTAAAGAAATAAATTTACAAACTAGGTGCCATTATATATAATGTAGTGCTATAATATAGTCCTCTTAGAAGGCTACCAATTGCCTTTTGTTTCATTATGTGCAATTGCTCAAGGTTTCCTTTCCTAATCCTTAACTTTATCTTTCTCAACATTTTGTTTTAACTATTTGTTCTTAAAATATAGAATTCTTTTTCAGTCATATGTCTAATAAAAACAAATAAAAATTACATAATTAAAAGAAAAAGAGCTGCTATTTTTGTACTTATAGGTCCTTTTCCTTTTCCTTTGGTTTCTTTGAGACATAGACATTGAGTTGGTATTACTAGTTCAAAGGGTATGCACAGTTTTATAGGCATAGCTCTAAATCGTGCTCCAGAATGGACGGACCAGTTCATAACTCCACCAAGAATGCATTAGTATCCCTATTTTCCCACATCTTTCCAGCATTTGCCATTTCCTTTTTTATCATGTTGACCAACCTGACAGGTGCAAGGTGGTATCTCAGAGTTATTTAACTAGCATTTCTCCTATCAATAGTGAAGTATAAGATTTATTATATGACTATAGATAGCTTTGATTGTTTTTTCCTTCTGAGAAGTGCTTGCTCATATTCCCCTTTAGCAGTTGGGGAATGATTATTATATTGTGTATATGTATATCTACATATAAGTAGAACATATACATGCCAACATACAAACATATATACACCTACATATATGCATATATATGTGTATATATATATATATACAACTACATATATGCATATATATGTATATATATACACTCCCAGTTCACTATGTGCTTAAAAATGAGACTTTTATTAGAGAAACTTGCTGTCTTTTCTCCCTGTTTCCTATTTTCCCTCTAATTTTGGCTCTTTGCATATGATATTCAATCTCTGCAGTTCCACGGCTTTACACTGGCTATATTCCATACCAGGAGTCTTCTCCCTCCTCTACTAAGACTCAGGGTTTCATTGCTTTCCTTTTAAAATCAGTTCAAGTTCTAATTTTTGCAAGAGACCTTTTTCTGGTCTCCCTTTACTGCTAATTCACTCTGTTTGAAAATACTTTCCATTTACCCACTATATATTTTATATTACTAGTTATCTACATATTTCTAGAATCATTAGAATTTCATCCCCTTGAAGCATGGGTAGTGGTTTTTTGTTTTGTTTTATTTTGTTTTTGCCTTTAAATTCCAATTACTTAGCACAGTACATGGCATGAAGAAAGCATCTGATAAATGCTTGTTGACTAACTCTTAAATGTGCTAAACTATTTTTTAAACAAATGCTTTATTAACTTCTGTTTTACATAATTCATTTCCACCAGATTTTGAGATACAATAATTTTCCTCCCCTGTTTTTCCCCTACCCACCCTCCCAGAATAGCAATCCCGCAAGATATCACTTCCTCCAATCTGCTCTCTCCCATACCTTCTCCCATACCCCCTTCAACTTTTCCATTAGAGGAAGGTGAATCTCTGTGTCCCAAAGCCTGCACATCTTATCTCCCAATTACAAGCAAAAGAGTATTAATAATAGTATTTATATATATTTGAAACATTTAATCTTAAGATCTCGAATTTCAGATCCATTCCCTTCCTCCCTTGTCACCCATTCCCTCTGGGGAGATAAGTAATTCAGTATATGTTGTACATGTCTAGCTATGCAAAACATTATCATAGTAGATATATTGTACAAGGTTGCTTATAATTCCCTCCCACTCATCCCACCCCCCACCCGGTCCATTCCCTACTTGATCCTGTCCCTCTTCTATAGTGGGTACTTCCAACCTCCCCTCCCCCCAAGGATGCCCTCCCATCCATCATACCTCCTCTCATCCCCCTTCCCCCTATTCTGCTGTAGGTTGAGATATCCCATTTAGTATGTATGTCATTCTCTCCCTGAACCAAATTCAATGAGAATGTGGTTTTGCCTTTTTGCCTTCCTATTCTCCCCGTCCCTTGAACGTGCTAAACTATTGATAGTTTCCAATCTTATTTGTTTTACTTCAGCAATTTATATACATATTTGAAACATTTAATTTTAAAACTTCAAATTCCAGATCCAATCCCTTCATCCTTTTTCACCCACTCCCACTGGGAAGATAAGCAATTCAGTATATGTTATACACTTATAGCTATGCAAAACATTACCATAGTAGATTGTAAAAGACTGACTATATTTCCCTCCCACCCATCCCACCCCCTCCTGGTCCATTCCTTACTTTGATCCTGTCACTCTTCAAAAGTGGGTGCCTTCAACCTCCTCTCTCCCCAGCATGCCCTCCCCTCCATCATCCCTCCTCTCATCCCCCTCCCCACTATTCTCCTGCAGGGTGAGATATCCCATTTAGTATGTATGTCATTCTCTTCATTAGCCAAATTCAATGAGAATATGGTTTTGTCTTTTTGCCTTCCTGTTCTTCCCCTCCCCTGCAACCACTACCCTTTGCCTCTTCTACATGAGATAGTTTACTCCCCCTGTCTCTCCCCATCTCCTCTTGACACATTCCTCTCTCACCTCTTAACTTCACCCCTTAAGTATCATCCCTTCACACCAAATTCGACCTGTGCCCTCTATCCATGTATACCTGTAAACATATATACACACATTCACATATGTATTCATATGCCCATATACCCTTCTTCAATTGTTTTCATAATGAAAAAGGTTTCATCAGACACAGTTATTGTTTTTCCAAGTAGGAATGTAAATATTTCAACTTTGATATGTTCCTTTTGATTTCTTTTCCCTGTTTACCTTCTCAAGTATCTCTTGCTTCTTATGTCTGAATGTCAAATTTTTTATTCAACTCTTGTTTTTTCCTCAAGAATGCTTGAAAGTCCTCTATTCCACTGAATGACCATATTTTTCCCTGAAACAAGATACTCAGTTTTGCTGGGTAGGTAATTCTTGGTTTTAATCCCAGGTCCTTTGCCCTGAGTAATATCATATTCTATGCCCCTCAATCCCTCAATGTAGAAGCTGCCAGGTGCTGTGCTATTCTGCTTGTGTTTCCATAGTATTGAAATTATTTCTTCCTGGATGCTTGTAGTATTTTCTCCCTGATCTGGGAATTCTGGAACCTGGCTATAATATTCCTAGGAGTTTTCTTTTTGGGATATTTTTCAGGAGGTGATCTGTGGATTCTTTCAACCTCTATTTTGCCATCTTGTTCTAAAACATCAGGGAAATTTTCCTTGAGAATTTCTTGAAAGATGATTTCTAGGTTCTTTCTTTGATCATGGCTTTTGGGTAATCCAATAATTTTAAATTGTCTCTCCTGGATCTATTTTCCAGGTCAGCGGTTTTTCCCATGAAATATTTCACATTGCCTTCTATTCTTTCAATTGCTTGGATCTGTTTAACAGCATCTTGATTTCTCATAAAGTCAATGGCTTCCATTTGCTCCAGTCTAATTCTGAAAGAATGAATCTCCTCAGTGAGCTTTTGGGATTCTTTTTCCATCTGCCAAATTTGCCTTTTTAAAGCATTCTTCTCCTCATTGCCTTTTTAAGCTTCTTTTGCCATTTGAGTTAGTCTATTTTTTAAGGTGTTATTTTCCTCAGTCAGGCTGCTGACTCTCATTTCATACTTTTCCTGAATCCTTCTCATTTATCTACCTAATTTTTCTTCCATTTCTCTTATATGTTTAAAAATCCTTCTTAAGGCCCTCTATGGCATGTTACCCACTCCTATTTTCATTTGGACATTTTGGTGCAGGATTTCTGACCTCATGGTCCTCCTCCTGTTCCATGCTTTGATCCTCTTTGCCCCCAAAATAGGTGTCTAATGTTGAATTTTTCTGTTGATTTTTTCCTTTGCCTAGGCATGTTGCCACTTAATTACTTGACTGTTGGGCTTGTTGCCACAGTCAGACTCTGCCACCGGACAGGGGAGATTCTGTCCCAAATATTGGGGTCTTCTCAACTGCTGGGGGTATTTGTTGGGTGCCATCCCTGATGCCCCCACACACTCCGGCAAGCTAGACACACACCCCAAGACCTCCACCCCAGACTGAAAACCAGATCCAGGGAGGTTAAATCAAGAGTAATTAACCCCCACACTGATCGCTGGATCCTCCTACAGTTTGCAGGCCAGGAGCTGAAAGTGCAACTGAACCTGCAGAATGGCTGTTGTGCCATGGCTCATCAGCACCTTCTCACCCCCAGGGGAAGAAGCTGATGAGTTCCCAAATACTGGTCCCAAAGTCCATATGGCTCTAACCTCTCACTATGTCCTCGGCATCTATGTGTTGGTTATTCTGAAAAAGCCACAGCTGCTGGTTTTCTGGGGTCCTTCCAGTCTGCTGCTGGTCCAGCCACCCTGGGTTAAAACCTCTGACTCATGTGGTCCTGTGCTTGGTTCCCAGAGTGCTATGCTGGCTGCTCCCATAAAACTCAATGGGGATAAACAGGAATTTACTTTCATCTCAGCAGTACATGGTACATACTCAAAAACAGACCATGCACTAGGGCATAAAAACCTCATAATTCAGTGCAGAAAGGCAGAAATATTAAATGCATCATTCTCAGATCATGCTGCAATAAACATTATATGCAATAAAGGGCCATGGAAAGATAGACTAAAAACTAATTTGAAATTAAAAAATTTAATCCCAAAGAATGAGTGGGTCAAACAAGAAAGTAGAGAAAGCATCAGTAATTTCATTCAAGATAATGATAATAATGAGACAACATACCAAAATTTGTGGGATGCATTAAAAGCAGTTCTAAGTGAAGTTTTATATACCTGAGTGCATACATGAATAAATTAGAGAAAAGGGAGGTCAATAAATTGGGCATGTAATTGAAAAAGCTAGAAGAAGAACAAATTGAAAATGCCCAAGTTAGTACTAAATTAGAGATATTGAAAACCAAAGGAGAGATTAATAAAATTGAAATTAAGAAAACTATTGAATTAATTAATAAAATTAAGAGCTGGTTTTATGAAAAAAAAACAATAAAATTGATAGACCCTTAGTCAATATGATAAACAAAAAGAAAGAAGAAAACCAAATTATGAGTTTCAAAAATGAAAAGGGAGACTCTAACTCCAATAAAGAGGAAATCAAAACAGTAATTAAGAAACTATTTTTCCCATTTTTATGCACATAAATTTGACAATCTTAGTGAAATGGAGGTACATTTACAAAAATACAAGTTGCCCAGATTAACTCAAGAGGAAGTGAATTACTTAACTCCATACCAGAAAAAAGAAATCAAATAAGCCATCAGTGAACTGCCTAGGAAAAAATCCCCAGGGCCAGATGGGTTTACTAGTGAATTCTATCAAACATTTAAAGAACAATTGATTCCAATACTCTAAAAATTCTTTGGGAAAATTAGTGAAGAAGGAGTCCTACCAAATTCTTTCTCTGACAGAAATATGGTACTGATACCTAAATCAGGAAGAGATAAAACAGAGAAAGAAAATTATAGACCGATTTCCCTCATGAATTTAGATGCAAAAATTTTAAATAAAATATTAGCTCAAAATACTACAACAACTTATCAGAAGAATAATACACTTTGATCAGGTAGGATTTATGCCAGGAATGCAAGGATGGTTTAATTTTAGGAAAAACATCTGTATGATTGATCATATCAACAATAAAACTATCAGAAACCAAATGATCTGAATAGATGCAGAAAATGCTTTTGACAATATACAACATCCATTCCTATTAAAAACACTTGAAAGTATAGGAATAAATGGAGCCTTCCTTAAAATAGTCGATAACCACTATTTAAAACCATCAGCAAGTATTATATGCAATGGGGATAAACTAGAAGCATTTCCAATAAGATCAGGAGTGAAACAAGGGTGTCCACTATCACGCCTCTGATTCAATCGAGTACTAGAAATGTTAGCAGTAGCAAATAGAGAAGAAAAAGAAATCAAAGGAATCAAATTAAGCAAAGAGGAGACCTAGCTATCACTCTTTGCAGATGCTATGATGATATACTTAGAGAATCCTAGAGAATCAAGTAAAAAACTACTTGAGACAATAAATAAATGTGGCAAAGTTACAGGATATAAAATAAATCCACATAAATCATCACCATTTCTGTATATCTCTAATGAAACTCAACTGCAAGAGATAGAAAGATAAATCACATTTAAAGTTACTTGTAGACATCATAAAATATTTGGGAATCTACCTGCCAAAACAAACCCAGGGCCTATATGATCACAACTACAAAACACTTCTCATACAAATAAAGTCAGATCTAACTAATTGGAAAAATATCTATTGCTCATGGCTGGGTCAAGGTAATATAATAAAAATGATATTTTTACTCAAACTAAATTATATATTTAGTGCCATACCAATCAATTTACCAAAAAAAACGAATTTATAGAGTTAGACAAAATAGTAACAAAATTTATTTGGAAGAACGAATGGTTGAGAATATCAAGAGAATTAATGAGAAGAACTGCTAGGGTAGGTGGACTATTTATACCAGATTTTAATCTGTATTATACAGCAGCAGTCATCAAAACTGCTTGGTACTGGCTGAGGAATACAGTAGTAGATCAGTGGAATAGACTGGGCACAGGAAACACAGCAGTTTATGAGTATAGTAATCTATTGTTTGATAAGCCCAAAGACCCCAGTTTTTGGGATAAGAATGCAGTATTTGACAAAAATTCCTGGGAAAACTGGAATATAGAATGGCCCAAACTGGGCATAGACCATTACCTAACACCATATACCAAAATCAAGTCTAAATGGATGCATGATCTAATATAAAGGACGATACTGTAAGCAATCTGGGAAAGCAAGGAATAGTTTACCTGTCAGATTTGTGGAGAGGGAAAGACTTTAGGACCAAAGAAGAATTAGAGAGCATTATAAAATGCAAAATGGATAATTTTGATTACATTAAATTGAAAAGCTTCTGTACAAACAAATCCAATGTAACCCAGATCAAGAGGGAGGTGGGAAATTGGGAAAGAATTTTTACAACCTATTTGATGAAGGACTCATTTCTAAGATATGCAGAGAATTGAGTCAAATCTATAAGAATACAAGTCATTCCCCAATTGATAAATGGTCAAAGGATATGAACAGGCAGTTTTCAGAGAAAGAAATTAAAGATATCTATAAGCATATGAAGAAATGCTCTAATTCACTATTGATTAGAGAAATGCAAATCAAAACAACTCTGAGGTAGCACATCTCTCCTGTCAGATTGGCTAAGATGACAAAACAAGAAAATGACAAATGCTGGAGAGGATGTGGACAAATTGGGACACTAATGCATTGCTGGTGGAGTTGTGAACTTATATAACCATTCTGGAGAGCAATGTGGAATTATGCCCAAAGGGCTATAAATAACTTCATACACTTTGACCCAGCAATACCACTTCTAGGCTTATATCCCAAAGAGATCATAGAAGTGGGAGGAAGACTCACATGTACAAAAATATTTATAGCAGCTCTCTTCGTTGTTGCAAGGAATTGGAAATTAAGGGGGTGCCCATCAATTGGGGAATGACTAAACTAGTTGTGGTATATGCAAGTAATGGAATATTATTGTGGTATAAGTATCAAGGAGCAGACAGACTTCATATTTACCTGGAGAGGCTTATAGAAACTGATGGTGAGTGAGAAGAGTAGAACCAGGAGAAATTTGTATACAATCACAGACATACCTTATGTATGATGACCAACCATGACAGACTGGACTCTTCTCAGCAATGCAGTGATATAAGTCAATCCCAAAAGACTCATGATGGAGAGAAGTGCCTGCATCCAGAGAAATAACTAGAAAGAACTGAGTTTGAATCCTGATGGAAGCAAACTACTTGATCTTTTTCTTTTCATTGTTTGGTTTTATTTCCTCTTTACCATTTTTCATTCCATCTAGTATAATATGCCTTTGTAACTTGACTAATGTCTAATGTGAAGGTATTTGCAGGTCCTATACTGGACTATTTGCTGTCATGGGTGGTGGAGGAGTGGAGGGAAGGGAAATTTGAAACTCAAGGAATGATGGAATTGAATCTTGTAAACTAAAAATAAACAAACAAATTAATAAAAAAAGAAATTAAATGGGAACTTAAGGAAAGTTTTGTGGAAGCCACAGATGATATGCAAAGGCCAGCATTGATATACAAAAAGGTTAGAAAATCAGAAATGCACAAAATATTTGTATTTCATTGTATAGTATCCACATAATATATTCATATGTATATGTAATAATTCAGAATTATCTGGTTCAAAGGGAGGTTCAAAATTTTTTATGTGGATTTTCCAGATCACACTGGTCCTAACTCCTACAATGTGGAAGGGATAATTGTAATTCTCTAAAATCTATATTTTGTAGATTAGGTGCTGACTTGTACTGATAGGGAAATTCTTCTTTTTTGGGAGTTTCACATACCAAGAAAATTAGAGATCCAGCCCCTCTTTCCTATCACCTCTCAATTTAATTTTTGGTCAATCCTACTTAAACTCAGGTTTTGCATACTATATTGACAAACACAAATAATGCTAGTGGAAGAAGAGTGAATGAATGTGACTTCTGAAACTCCTATTCCAGTTTGTACTGATATATTAGGGCCCCTGAATATGAATATTATGTTCAGTCACAACTCTAGACGTCCCCCTGAAGTAGGACCCTTGAGAGATTTGAGGGTGCATTTTCTGGTCATAGACTTTACAAGCCATTACCAGACTGCATCCCCACTGCTTCACCCCCAGCTCCAACCAATATTATCAATTAAGAATTAGCAGTCAAATTCAGGTACATTTTAGGAAGAGATATTTACTCAGGTGATAGCATTCAAAACAGTTGGCACAAAATATTTTTCCAAAAGTCTGTGACATAATCTTCCACAAATACTGAGCTGAGAAGGAAATGGAGCAATGTGGTAAAAGGGTAGCATGGCAATTCTCATTTATGGGGTTCTCAAGAGGTTTTTTAAGCATGGTAAAGCTTATTTGCTGGAATTTTTATAAAGTTAGTCAGTGAAAGAGTATTAAATATTTATTATATATCAGGTACTGTGCTAAATGCTAGGGATACAGAGAAAGGCAACAGTGTAGATCCTAACCACACGAGAGACACTTTTTGATGGAGGAAGCAACATGCAAATAAACACATAAAATCAAGATACATATAGTGTAAATGGAAGATAATTTCAGGAGGGATCGTTATCAGTAGAAGGAACAGAGAAAGTTTCTTACAGAAAGTAAGGTTTGACCTGAGTCTTGAAGGAAGTAGAACCATGAATGTTCATCTAAAGTCCTCATCTCCCAGTGAAACTACTGATTTCTGCTGCTGCTGTCCTGGCACACAGATGGGAAGATGGGAAGTCCAAATTCTTCTCTCAAATTCCCAAGGTCCTCCTATGGTCAAAAAAAGAGAAAAAAATCTGAAGTCAAAGTACTCCCCTCTTCAGTCTCCCCGCCCATATCTAAGACTTCTTTTTAGGAGGTTTGGCTAGAACACCCACTTTCTTATTGTCATTTGTTGGGATATGAGTCTCCATTAAAACCTCAAATTACTTCAGTTCTCAACTATCTTGATTATTTATAGATGATTTCTAGGGTATAATCAACTTTTCTCAGCCTTTCCAAGCACCTTTCCAGTTCATCCAAGGACACTTAAACTAAGTCCTTTGGTTAATTTTTTTTTCATTGAACCTGGTTATCATGCCTTGAAATTATCAAGGCATCTTTTCATTTTCTCAGGTGATCTTCAGGTTTGATTAATTTATATAATAAATATTGTGCCCATATATGAAATAAACTTTTAGTGATGTGTGAAGAGTGATAAGTAGTATGAGATAAGTGAAATATATTTCCTCTGTTAGGATTGAATTAATCCATTAATCCATTAATATTGGATAGACTGTACAAATGAATTATGGACTGGGCAAGAACTAGTGGGTCATTCAGTTGTTAACTATTTATTGAGTGTCTAATATGTGACAAGTACTGCACTGAGCACTGGGGACACAAACAAACAACAAAAATAATCCCTGTTAACAAGGAGGTCATAATCTTATTGGAGAGAGGAAACAGTTATATACTAAGAAGAAATACATGAGATTAAAAGGGATATGATCTATGAAAGGAAGCCAATAGCATTAAAGGGAATTCAAAGCTTCATGTAAAGGGTAGGGATTTACATGAGATCTGAAGGAAACAGGCAAGGCAGAAGACAGGAAAGAGGGGGGACAGAAATTTAGGAGAGAGGGAGGGGAGCAAGTTGGATCTTTTGGAAGAAGTGTGCTTTTATTGTCCTTTTTATCCCATGACAGGATCATGACAATGTAATTGCCACTTGCAGGAAAATGCCATGCTACCATCATCAGTGCCTATGTTTCCACCATGAAGAACCATGATGAGGTCAAAGAAAAAATTTATGAAGACCTGGATACCCTTATCATCAATGTGCCAAAAGAGGAGAAGCCTATATTTCTGGGTAACTTTAATGCTCAGACTACCAAACATTTCATGGAGTCCTTTGGAGGAATGGAGTTGTTAACAGTGATAGCAATTGTCACTTACTACTGAAGACATGTGTATCTCATGACCTTCTTATCACCAACACTGTCTTCCATCTATCTAAATGCAATAAAACTTTATGGATACACCCTCACAGCAAATCTTATAGACTATGTGATTGTAAGCAGAAGAGACAGACAGGACATAAGAGTGAAGAAGGCAACGTGTGGCACAGAGTGTTGTACTGATCATAGACTTCTTCTAAGCTAAATATCCCAGTTCAGCAAAATCAGTGGCCCCAAGGCAAAATAGCTGCCAGAAGACTTAATACCAATGGATTAGAGTGCTTCTCTGAAGGGGAACAATTTGTTGCTAGCTTAAAGGGAAACACTTTATTGGCACACGTGGAGCAGAAAAGGAGTGGGCATCTTTCAGAGATTTGGTGTACAGTACTGCATTTGCTTATCTGGGTCAGAAAACTCACAAACATCAAGACTGGTTTAATGAAAATGACCGAAAAATTCTGAAACCACTAAATGAAAAATGACAACTCCACAGGGTTTACCAGTAAGATAGTTAATCCATCTCTAAGAAGGCATCATTTAACTCAAAAGTAAAGTACAATAAAAGCTTCGAGAGATGTAGGATTCTTAGCTCAGTAAGAAGACAGATGAAATTCAGTTTTATGCTGAGAGTAACAATGCAAAGCACTTTTATGATGCCTGGAAGGCTATTTATGGGCCAAAGACATATGGTGCATCTCAACTGCTCAGTGCTGATGGAGCTACATTCATTAATGATAAGAACATGATCCTGGAGAGCTGGGATGAACATTTCCATAGTGTTCTCAACAGACCATCATCAATCAATGTTGAAGCCATTGACCATTTACCTCAGGTTGAAGTTAATCTCTCTCTAGACAAATTTCCAACTGAAGAAGAAGTTTTAAATGTCATTAGGCTCCTCTCCTGTGGCAAATCACTTGGTGCTTATTCTATTCCAGCTGAGATTTACAAGAAGGTGGGGGGATCCATTTGCTCATACAAAAGCTAACCGAGGGTCGGCTAGGTAACTCAGTGAGTGGAGTGCTGGCCCTGGAGTCAGAAGGAACTGAGTTCGGATATCACCTCAGACACTTAACACACACAAACAAAAACCTAGCTGAGTAAACTTGGGCAAGTTACTTAACCCCAATTGCCCTCCAAAAATAAAAAAAAAATAAAACAAAAGCTAACTGAAATTTTCCAGCTTATATGACAAGAAAAAGTTATCTCCCAGGAGTTCAAGGATGCCTCCATTGTCCATCTCTATAAAGGTAAAAGAAATAGATTGTCCAGTGATAATCACAGGGTGGGTCTCCCTCGTAGTCATTGATGGATAGATTTTTGTCAGAGTCTTCCTTAACAGGCTAATTTTTTTCACCTGGAAGATGGTCATCTATTTTAGAATAAGTGTGACTTCAGAAAGGGTCAAGGAACATTCAATGTGGTGTTTACTGCCCAACAACTCCAGGAGAAACACGAAGAGCAGAACAGAGGTCTGAATACAATTTTTGTAGATCTGATCAAAGCATTTGATACTGTCAGTCATGATGATTTATAGAAAATTATGCCAAATGTTGGTTGCCCAGAGAAGTTCATTATTATTGTATATCAATTTCATGATGGCATGCTTGCCTGGGTTCTGGATAAATGGACTCTTGCTCTTTACCAGTCAACAATGGAGTGAAACAAGGTTGTGTGATTGCTCCCACGCTTTTTAGCATGATGCTTTTATCCATGTTGTCAAACGTCTTCAATGAGGATAAACATATCATTAAGGTCAACTGTTTCACTGATGGTAAATTCTTCAACTTGAAAAGACTACTAAGCCAACTAGTCAAGATCAAAGTGGAGGGAATATTGGTCCATGATTTTTTTGTTTGTCTGTTTGTTTGCCAATAACTTCAAACTCAATGCAGCCTCTGAAGCTGAGATGTACCAAGCATGGATCGATTCTCTGTTGCCTGTGCTAATTTTGACCTAACAATCAACACCAAGAGAACACAGATGCTCCATCAGCCAGTACCACACCATCTTTGGGTGGAACCATCAGCCATAGAAAAAGGAGTTTTTAATACTGTGGATAAGTTAATTTACCTTGGCATAAGGTATATATTACTTTCCAGGGATGTACCCATTGATGATGAGTTTGATGTATGCATTGTTGGAGGTAACTCAGTGTTTGGGTGGCTACAAGGGCATGTATGGGAGATAAGAGGTATTAGACTAGCCATTAAACTTTAGATCTACAAAATCATTTTTCTGACCTCATTGTTGTATGCCTGTGAAGCCTGGACAGCATACCAGTACCATGCCAGGAACCTGAATTACTTCCATTTGGATTATATTAGGAAGATTCTGAAGAAGACCTGGCAGGATAAGATACCAGACAATGAGGTCCTTTCTTGAGCTTAACTGCCAAGCAACTGCCCACTCTACTTCAGAGAGTGCAATTCTGATAGACTGGCCACATTCTTTGAATGCCAATTATATACTTGTCAAAATGATTGTTTTATGGAGAACTCACACAGAACAAACACTCACATATTGTTCAGAAAAATCAATATGAGGACACTTTCAAGACCTCTGAAGAACTCTGCAATCAATTATGAGACATGGGAGACACTGGCATAGAACCTCCCAGCACAGTATGATCTCATCCGAGAAGGTGCTGTGCCTGACGATCAAAGCAGAATTGAAGTAGCTCAAAAGAAATGTTATGCGCAGAAATTTGCAGAATGCACTCCAAATGTTCACACGGACTATTTATCCAACCTGTGGTAGAAAATTCTGAACTCATATTGGTCTGACCAGGCATAGACATTCACAGTGTAACTTGACTTTAATGTAGCAACGTCATTCTTGTCCTCTTTAGAGAATAAAGGGCACCAGCCTACCAATCATCCAATGTGAGTGAGATATAATAGAAAGCCAGGTTCAATGTTGTGATTTTATCCACAAAATATTACAAGACCTAAAGCATGGTGATGAGTGAACATAGGAGAGGCTGTATGGAAGAGATTTGGACAAGAGATTTATGGAAGAGATATGGATACAATTTGTGTACAATGAATAAAAGTAGAGAGACTGAGGTGTAATCATAGAGGGTGTACCCAAATCAATGAGTGTGCACATCAAGCAAATATAGTTATTTCTTCTAACATCTGGTGTTAAATTTGAAGTTTGGCCAATAATCCTGGAAATTGTAATCAAGGTATATGAACTCTACAAAATATCATTTAAAGAAAAAAAAATCATTAGAATGAATTAATTGGGAAAATATTTATAGAGGGATTAATATTTGATAAGCTCTGGGTACAGAAATCCAAAAGGAAAGCCAATCAATCCCTGGAGTTCAAAAGCTTACATTCTGATGGAGGATATAGCACACATAGGGGAAAGTTATGCAGGGAGGGCATATTTTGACTCAGAAAACTGTAGAGATATTGAGCAGGGACATTAGTTAGTAGCTTGACATATTGCCTGAAAGAATATTAAAAGAGTTAATTTGATCATAGCTCTGAAACTGGAGATTGGGGTAAGAGTCCAAGAGTGGTTTTAAGGAGATTGTTCAAGCTGTTAAACATTAAGTCTTAAGCCCAATTCACTCTGGATCTCATGGATATAACATGCATCACTTAATGGTTATTTTTGGACTCTTCTGGCACACAGTGAAAATAAATAGTAACTTTTTTTCTCTTTTGGTCAACAACCCTGAGGATATTCCTCTACCGGTTTGATATATATATATATATATATATATATATATATATATATATATATATATATATATATATATATATATATATATATATGTTTTTTTTTTTTAATTAAAGTGGCCATCCCATGACTCACTTCATAAAGAAGCCTAGGCCTATTAACTGAATGGGTGTTGCCTCTCTCAAAGTGAGAGCCTGAAAAGACATTAGCTTAAAAGGGCTAAGGACTCCCATTGCCACCTGGTCCATTTCTAGGAGTTCTGATGGATATCTGGTCACTGAACCCAGATAGCTTTGGAAGAGGAAGTGAGGCTGGAGACTTTGCAGAGCCCTCTGTCACTCAAATAAAAGTCAATTGCAACACATGTCATAATCTTCCTGATGTCATGGTGCTTTCTGAAAACAAAGGACAAACCACAACCCGAGTTTTTGAGAATATGACTGAAAAGTACAGTGTGATGAAGCTTGTTTGGAAATTGGTCAGAATACAGAAAAGTAGGGCAGAAGAGGCATTCACCAATCAAGACAGGTAACCCAAATTTGTAAGTCCCAGAGATAAAATGGTTAAAACTTTCAAGGCAAAGTCTTTGGTCAAGATAGTAGTAGCTGTGGAAGTTTTGGAAAATATGACTGGGAAAGAAAAAGACACCATTCTTTTGTCTCAAGAAACCAAGAAAGGACACTGGATCAATCCCTGTTGAAGCTTTACCTTGATAATAATTTCAAATTACTCTTCTTGATGCCAAGTTGAAATGGACCAGTCTGTTTAATCTTTTTGTATTGTCATTAAAAAAAAAGTAGATCCCATTGTCATGCTTAGAACAGAATTAAATGACTCTTATCATAACTCTATTTTCTATGATGCCTCAAAAAAAACATTAAACAGAGAATACTATTAGTCTTGCTCATTATTGTTAGAAAAAGTTAATAGTTCCACTTCAAACCTGAGGGAAAACAAGGATTCCAAAAATATGTTTGTACTAATGCACTGTTATATTTGATTTTTTCAATCAATATAATGTATATGTGTGTTTTAATTTTAATTTTATTATGGATGTGACAAACATTAAAAATATGATCATGTCTATACACAGAGAATAGAATAAGAAGATTCTTTATTAACTACAATTTTTCTTATATATGCCCTGATATATAGATATAGATATAGATATATAGATATAGATATAGATAGATATGGATATAGATAAAGATATATGTGTGTATATATATAAAATTCCATACAGTAATACTCAAAACATATTCTGTCTGAATTTCTTTCTCTGGATGTTAAAATGTGTCAATGATTCCTTTTTTCTTTCTTAGAAAGATTTGAGAGATGAAGGAAGGAAAAAAAAAGAAAGAAAGATGGATTCAGGAAGAGATGGAATGAGGGAAGGAGACAAATATAAAAAGAAGAAAGAAGGGAAAGAAGGGAGAAAGTTCAAACCTAATGTAGATAATCAAGTTATTGATTTAAAAAAAAAATAGCTGAATCAATATCACTCTTTCCTGTGGAGGCTAAAAGAGCCTATGAATTCAGCCAGCAAAACTTGATCACCTTGTTAAGCAATGACACATAGCAGTCAAGGGCAACATTGATTTAAAATATAAACTCATTTGTATAATCTTACATAAAGGCAAGCAGATCTAAGGTGATGCAATAGGCCAAAGGACAGCAGAACTCTACCATGGCAATCCAATCAGATCTAAAACATGTATCTGAATGAGTCCTCATTAGGAAATCCAAGGAAAAAAATGTAGTGAATAATTTTTTCCAGACCAGGTTGGTAAAGGGAAATAGACTAGAGGTCTACAGATACTAGGGGTGGGATCTGATTAAGAATGGCCATACAGAAAAAGAGGTTTTATACCAGAATGGAAGAGACCAAGGGGAAGTCAGCAGCTCTATCATATTAAATGAGTAGAGATAGTGGCTAAGTTCAGTATCAGTCTATCCTAGAACTCCAGGGCACACTCATAGTTACATTACTTAGAATCACATCTAGATCAAGAATTTTTATAGCTCAGGCCAAGAGGGGAGCAATAAAACTATTCTGGTATCACTGAAAGCATGTAGATCTCCAATCTGAGCTAACCCAGTGATCATAGAATAAAATAATACTCAATACACCAAGAAAACAGCAGCAGGAATCTAGAGGGCATAAGGTTAACTCAGACTTCCCTCAAGAAATATGAAGAGCTTGGCCCTAGCATAAACTCTGAAGTCCAGGAGATAGGTTGGAAGAATGAGGAAACAAAAAATAATCCTACCACAAAGAACTAATGTAACACGAATGCTCGAGACACAAAGTTAGAAGAAGAGAATTATCCCAAAATATGAATAAGAAAAGTTTCAAAGAAAACCATATGTTGGGTACAAGTTCTACTAGAGTTTGCAAAAGAGATTATAAGCAGGATTTTTTAAAAAAAGATAGTATTTTTTAAAAGATATGGGAGCTACAGGGAAAAGAAATAAGATATATTTAAAAAGAATTGGACATAGAGTTCATAGAAAATCAAAAAAAGGTGCAAAACTTTACTCAAACAACAATCTCTCTGTAAATTAGAAACAATGATAATGACTCCATTAGGCAATGTGAAATTTTATAAAAAAAAAAGTCAAAAGACAAAAAAAAAAAGCTTTATATTAAAGTTATCTCAAAAACATGTGAGTTGGGAACCAGATTGAAGAGAGATAATTTAAGTCATTGAACTACCTGAAAGCCATATCCAAAAAAGAGCTTATATATACCCTTTTAAGAAATCTGAAAAATATACAAATCTCTTATAGAGGGTAAAGTAAAAAATAAAGGAGCCATCAGTGATTTTTTTTTTAAGCAATTGGGGTTAAGTAACTTGCTCAAGGTTACACGGCTAGTCATTATTTATGTGTGGGTGCTCATTTTCTGAGGCCGGATCTCGGGTCATCCCAACTCCGAGGCCGGTGCTCTTACTCACTGCACCACCTAGCCACCCCTTTTAGGGCAATTGGGGTTAAGTAACTTGCCCAAAGTCACATGGCTAGGTTTTTGTTTGTGTGGGTTAAGTGTCTGAGGCCGCTCCGAACTCAGGTCCTTCTGACTCCAGGGCCGGTGCTCTACTCACTGCGCCACCTAGCCGCCTGGCCATCAGTGATTTTTTGAGAAAACAAGACCAAAATTAAAATTCCCAGGAACATAGTAACTGACACCCAGAGTTTTTACATTGAAAGAAAAAAAACAGCTAGAAAGAACAATTTTAAACAACAGTCACAGGTTCATGCAAGATTTTGTATTCATCAGTAAAATGAATGACAGTCAGCTAGATGGTATAGTTTATAGGGTGCTGGGCTTGGAGTCAGGAAGATACAGCTTCCTGAGTTTAAATCTGGTCTCAAAAACTTACTAGCTGTGTGACCCTGGGAAAGTCAGTTCAGTCTGTTTGCCGCAGTTTCCTCATCTGTAAAGTGAGGAGGAGAAGGAAATGGCAAACCACTTCAATATCTTTCCTAAGAAAATTCCAAATGACATCACAAAGTTTCGGACGTGACAACTATAACAGAGCAGATAGGTTGGTATGTGATATTTCAGAAGGTTAAAGATTTAGGATTATAACTAAGAATATTTACGCAACAAAAGAGGGAGGGTGAGATATATATTTAATAAAATAGATTCTTTTAAATTTTATTTTTTATTTATGGAATAGAACAAACATTTCCACAACATAATAAAATAAAAAGATGATTGTACATGAAACTTCAAATCTACTATGCACAACTTGCTATTCCTTTCAAAGATACAACAAATTATCATGTAAATTTATTTTTGCTTCCCCCCACCCTAGAAATGTCTATTATTAGAAACAAATAGAGATAAACATAAGTGAACAATCATAAAAGACTAAGGAAGGATAAACTATTTACATTCTAATATGTAGAGATAACAACTGTGGCCCCTCTAAAATCTAAAGTCTTAGAGGGAATCCAATTAGAGATGGGCTAGGAATGATTCTGTTTTGATGATGTGAAGAAAACAAATGGAAAAGGAAAGGAAGAGGAATATACACGATGGGGTTGAGGGCCAAGAAGGATGAAGAAATTTTTCTTATATAATGAGTGTAGAAATAGAAAAAAATTCTATACAATCAAGGAGGAAGGCATGTGAAGATCAGGTAACATCTGAAACTCAATTTCATCTGAAATTGTCAAAGAAGGGAAGAATATATATGCATATGCATATACAAAGTGGAATATAGAAAGAAATTTTAGTTAATGGGGATATAGGGAAAGAGGAAAAGTGGTAAATAAGAAAAAAAGGTAGGTTAGGGGGGAGATGAGTGATTAGTCCTAAGTAAAATAAACTCTAAGGATACAAACACACACACACGTGTGTGTGTGTGTGTATATATATATATATATATATATATGTATATGTATATATATACATATATGCATACATATACATATATACATATACATGCATATGTATACATATGTGTGTGTGTGTGTGTTTAGCAGCTCTTCTCTTCAATATGGAAAAGAACTGGAAACTGAAGGGGTGTCATCAATCAAGGAGTGGCTAAAATGTTATGATATATGAATTTGATAGCATATTATGGTGCTGTAAGAAATGATGAAGTATTGGTTTCAGAGAAACCAGGGAAAACTTGAATGAATATATAATAAAGTAAGAAGAAACTGAAGAACAATTTATGCAGCAATATTTTAAAGACAACTTTGAAAGATTTATGAACTTCAATCAGACTCATGACCACCTACGACTCCAAAAGACTCATGATGAAGCATATCACTCCTGTTAGGGAGGTGATCAACACAAAGTACAGATTGAGACTTTTTTTTTAACATGGCTAGTTCAGGAATTTGTTTTACTTAGCTATAAAACAGGGTTTTATTTTTCTTTCTTTTTTTAAACAAAAGCTTTATTAACTTCTGTTAACCGTCATTCATTTTCTCCAGATGTTGAGTTACAACTTTTCCCCCCGTTTTTCCCCTACCCGCCCTCCCAGAATAGCAGTCCCACAAGATATCGCATCCTCCAATCTGCTCTCTTCCATATCTTCTCCCATACCCCCTTCGACTTTTCCATTAGAGGAAGGTGAATCTCTGTGCCCCAATGCCTGCACATCTTATCTACCCATTACAAGCAAAAGAGCATTAATAATAGTATTTATATATATTTGAAACATTTAATTTTAAAACCCTGAATTTCAGAACCATTCCCTTCCTCCCTTGTCACCAATTCCCTCTGGGAAGATAAGTAATTCAGTATATGTTGCACATGTCTAGCTATGCAAAACTTTACCATAGTAGATATATTGTACAAGGCTGCTTATAGTTCCCTCCCCCCCCATCCCACCCCCCACCTGGTCCATTCCCTACTTGATGCTGTCCCTCTTCTATAGTGGGTACTTCCAACCTCCCCTCCCCCCAAGAATGCCCTCCCACCCATCATCCCCCCTCTCATCCCCCTTCCACTATTCTGCTGTAGGTTGAGATATCCCATTTAGTATGTATGTCATTCTCTCCCTGAACCAAATTCAATGAGAATGTGGTTTTACCTTTTTGTCTTCCTATTCTTCCCCTCCCATGCAGCCACTTCCCCTTCTTCTACATGAGATAGTTTACCCTACCCTGTCTCTCCCCATCTCCTCTTGCCACTTTCCACTCTTATCTCATAATTTCACCCCTTGAGTATCCTCCCTTCCCAACAAATACAACCTATGCCCTCTATCCATATATAATTGTAAACATAGGTAGACACATTCACATATGTTTTCATATGGCCATACACCCTTCTTCCATTATTTTCATAGTGAGAAAGGTTTCATCAGTCGTACTTATTGTTTTTCCATATAGGAATGTAAATAGTTCAACTTTGATAATTTTCTTTTGATTTCTTTTCCCTGATTACCTTCTCAGGCTTCTCTTGCTTCTTGTGTCTGGATGTGAAATTTTCTATTCAAGTCCGGTTTTTTCCTCAAGAATGCTTGAAAGTCCTCTATTCCACTGAATGATCATATTTTCTCCTGAAAAAAAAAATACTCAGTTTTGCTGGGTAGGTGACCCTTGGGTTCAGTCCCAGCTCTTTTGCCCTCTGGAGTATCATATTCCATGCCCTTCGATCCCTCAGTATAGAAGCTGCCCAGTCCTGTGTTATTCTGATTGTGTTTCCACAATATTGAAATTGTTTCTTCCTGGATGCTTGGAGTATTTTCTCCTTGATCTGGGGATTCTGGAACCTGGCTAAAATATTCCTGGGAGTTTTCTTTTTGTGATCTTTTTCAGGAGGTGATCTCTGGATTCTTTTAACCTCTATTTTTCCCTATGGGTCTAAAATATCAGGGCAATTTTCCTTGAGAATTTCTTGAAGGGTGATTTCTAGGTTCTTTCTTTGATCATGGCTTTCAGGTAATCCAATAATTTTTAAATTGTCTCTCCTGGATCTATTTTCCAGGTCAGTGGTTTTTCCCATGAGATATTTCACATTGCCTCCTATTCTTTCATTTGTTTGGATCTGCTTAACAGCATCTTGATTTCTCCTAAATTCATAAGTTTCCATTTGCTCCAGTCTAACTCTGAAGCAATGAGTCTCCTCAGTGAACTTTTGAGATTCTTTTTCCATCTGGCAAATTTGGCTTTGTAAAGCATTCATTTCCTCATTGCCTTTTGGGCCTCCTTTGCCATTTGAGTTAGTCTATTTTTAAGGTGTTGTTTTCCTCAGTCAGGCTGTTAACCCTCCTTTCATACTTTTCCTGTATCCTTCTCATTTCTCTTTCCAATTTTTCCTCCACTTCTCCTATTTGATTTTTAAAGTCCTTCTTAAGGTCCTCTGTGGCCTGTAACCCACTCATATTTTCCTTTGGGGCTTTTGGAGCAGGATTTCTGACCTCACAGTTCTCCGCCTGTTCCATGCTTCCATCCTCTTTGCCACCAAATTAGGAGTCTAAAGTTGCATTTTTCTGTTTAATTTGTTTCCTTTGCCTTGGCATGTTGCCACTTAATTACTTGACTTTTGGGCTTGTTGCCACAGTATGGCTGGGTTGCCAGACAGGTGAACTTTTGTCCCGAATGTGTGGGAGGACAACTTCCATTTCTGGCAAGTTGGAAACCCACCCCGACCTCCACCCCAGATCACAATCCAGATCCAGGGATGTTAAAGAAGAGAGATTACCCCCCAAGACTGATCGCTGGATCTCCCTACAGTTTGCAGGCCAGGAGCTGGAGCTGCCTCTGAAAACTACAAAATGGCTTTTCTCCTCAGTGGCTTCTAGCCCCCAGGGGAGGAAGCCGACGAGTTCCCCAAATACTGCTCCCAAAATCCATAGGGCACTAACCTCTCACTTTGTCCTAGGCATGTCTATGTTGATAATTCTTGAATCACCATAGCTGCTGGTATTCTAGTGTCCCTTCAGCCAGCTGCTGGCCTGGCTGCCCTGGGGCTAAAACCACTACTCAGGTGGACCTGAGCTCGGCTCCCCAGCTGCTGCTGCTGGCTCACAGAGTGCTGCACTGGTCCTTCCTGCAGGGCTGCTGGGCTGTCCTCAGAGGGAGGTTAGCTTCTCTGTGTAGTTCTGTGGGTGCTGGGGCTCCAGAAGTTGTTCACAGCCCCCTTTTACATAGTTTGGAGGTAATCTCGGGGAAGAGTACCTTGGACCCACTGTTTCTACTCTGCCATCTTGGCTCCACCTCTATTTTTCTTTCTTAATCAGGTAGAGAGAGTGAAGGAGAAGAGTTTGGATTTTTGTTGAATATATCTGTACCTATAAATGAATAAACTATTGAGAGACTGCCACTGTTATTCTGGTGAACTAACTTTAATAGTTGGAAAGACAGTGTATAAGTTGTAAAAAGAAAGGTCTTAAAGACTGTTCTTTTAAGGATGACTTGAACTCTTATACTGTGGAGAAATATTATAAAGGGAATATTTTAGAGATTTGGATGCTATTTTGAATGAGCTAAATGATTAGACTGAGTAAGTAGCAGTAGGGCGCTATTTGCGATCTTTCTTGTAGTTGACATGTTCTAAATAATTATTTATGCTTTTATTTTTATTGGTTAATGAATTGGATAACCATCAGTATTATAAAAGAGAGTGTTAAAGGCATAGAACATGATCACCTACTAAAATACTGAGAAGTGATAAAGAAAAAAGCAAAGTTTACAGAAGATTTTGCAAAACACCAATTTAGTTCAATTATCTAAAGAGGATTTAAAAATGAAACTGAAAGAAAAAATAATGGGTAAAATAAAATTTTTGAAAAGTCTTTAGAGATTTATTAGAAGACACTTGTTCTATCCATAACAGAAGATCTCAATTTGAACTCTACTATTATAGTTACTGCATGTGTATGAAGAATTAGTAATAACATTAAAGAAAACAAAGATGGGAAGAGTAGCTGGGGGAAAAGAAAAACAAAAACAGAATGAATTTATGCTGGAGGCAAAGTAATTTGAAGCCATTGAAGAAATAATTCTGAAGATATCAGAAGGAGCAAAGAGTACCAAACTTTTGGTGGGGGGAAGCAGGAGGACAGATAGGTATTATAAAAAAAATAGGAAAAGGAGAAAATATCAGTAACGACTGAATCATATGCTTCCTTTCCTATTTCAACAAAGTTTCCATGAGGATAATTTATGTTTATTCAGTCCAAAACAATTTATTGAACATCTATTATGTGTCAGGCATTGTGCTAGACTCTAGGGATATAAAAAGAGGCAAAAGACAGTCATTGTTTTCAAGGGCCTTAGAATCTAATGGGGGAGACAATATGCAAATATATAAAAAGCAAGCCATGTATGTGATATATTATTAAAATAATAATTAAAATAATTAAAAGAAGGAAAACTCTGGAATTAAGAGGGATTGGGGAAAGCTTCCAGAAGAAAGTAAGATTTTAATTGGGACTTAAGTGAAACCCTGGAAGGTCAGTGATTGGAGCATAATGGGAATAGTGTTGCAAGCATATGGGATGGCCAGAAAAAAATGCCTACAGTAGAGAGATGGAAGGTCTTGTTCATAGAACAGCCAGGAGGACCAATCACTGGATTGGAGAGTTTGTGCTGGGAATAAGATATAAAGATGATTGGAAAGGTAGAAGCATGTTAGGTTAAGAAGATCTTTGTCAAAGAGTTCATTTTGTATTTGTTCTTAGAGGCAACAGGAAGCCACTGAAGCTTATAGAGTAATGGGGGTGACATGATCAGACTAAACTTTCAGGAAAATCACTTTAGTGGCTAAATTGAGGGTGGATTAGACTGAGGAGAGAATTGAGGTATTCCAATTGGAATAATCTAGATGTGAAGTGATGTGAGCCTGCCCTACAGTGGTGGCAGTGTGAGAGAGGAGAAAAGCATATTCAAGAGACATTGGGAAGGTGAAATGTACAGGTCTTAGCAATTGCTTGGATATGGCAAGTGAGGGATAGTGAGGAATCTAGTATGATACCTAGATTGTAATACTCAGGGACTGGAAGGATGTTGTTGCCTTATATAGTAATAGGAAAGGTAAGAAAAGCAGGTAGAGTTTAGGTGAAAAGATGAGTTCTGCTTTGGGTATATGCAATGGCAAGCAAAGAAGTAGTTAACACCTTGTTTCAGCTATTTAATTAGCACCTTGTTTCACGTTAAGTCTTGCCCATGATTATACCAATCTTTTGTTAAGAAAGCAGAACTTGTGATCCCCAACTTATGAACCCTAGAACTTATGAACTCCTGATGCTGATGTAACAGGGAGGTGGGGGGAAGCCAATGACCATATATATAAGGAGAGGCACAGGATGGAAAGAGCATAACTGAGAACTGAGAAGAACTGAGAAGAGAGAAGATATGAGAACTGAGAAGAACTGAGAAGAGAATTGGGAATAACTGAGCAGAAATGAGAGGAAAACTCTTCTCTTGTGGTGGCAGAGTCAAGAAGGAAAAAAACAAAAACAAACTTGTGGTATTCGAGCACTCTATGTTTATCTGTTGTGTTTGTGTTATTTTTGTTTGTGATACTTTGTAAAGAAGCCCTGGGACCTTACTGGAATCCCTGAAAGAGGATTTTCTGGTTGTCTGTTTACAGAAGTCCTGGAGGAGGATTTCAGAGGTCCTGAGACTTTACTGATGATTTGTGTTGACCTCTTGGACATTGTTTGTGGGTCTGTGTTGATTTCTATGCTTATGGCTTGTGCTGACCTCTTGGACTTTGTTTGTGGGTCTCTGTTGATTTCACAAGCAGATAGTGAATTGATGATGATGATGATGCTGGCAATGTATATGAATATTATTGTGGCTCTGTTAAGCTTTATCTTCCCAGAAACAGGAATGGTGAAGGACTTGAGGCAGACTGGACACTGTGAGCTTCAATATGGAACAGGAACTGGACAAGCAACTGGACAAGGAGCTGGACAAGGAAATGGGAGTTTCCTGCCTTTGAACCCAGCTGAAAGTTGAGTGTATTCAGATAGGAGCTGGACCCATGGAAGTGTAACCATGGAAGCTGAGAGGAAACCTCTAGTCAAGATGAAAAGACTTCTCCTTGGGTATTTAATGCAAATTAAGAAGGTCATGATTTACTATGACCTAGGGGTGGGAGGACTTTGTATCCTGTACCACTTCAGGATGATTGAATTAAGGATGAATGGAAACTAATCTCCAATGAAGAAGAAAGAAGACGTTTTGACTGGGAGATTAAGACAATGAGACCTAGGGGTGGAGAACTTTGACCTATTTATTTTGTGTACATTAAGGAGGCAAGCCTCTTTGAAGATGATTGAGTCAAGTTCTTACTATATGATATCTTTTGCTTAAAACTATATGATCACTTTGTTGAAAACTATGTGGCCACTTTGGGGATAACTTGTTATGCTATAACATTGTGAATGATATACTTTAATTTCTGTGAATGTTTTGCTTTAATTTACTACTGAATAAATAGAGAGTTCACTATACTGTGTAATCAGAACCTTGAAGCTACGCACAGAAGCAGTCCTCTGAAAACTGCATGTGCTTGGCTTTACAGCATATTGAGTTTACAATGTCTATTGGACATTTGTTTCAAAATATTAAAAGGCTGTTGGAGATGCAAGATTGGAGGTTGCTATAGATGGGCCAGCGAAGGCATATATGAGAATAATGGGTGCAGAGATAGTAATTAAATCCATGGGAGTTGATTATATAATTAAGTGAAGTAGTATAGAGGGAGAAGAGGGGAGGACTCAGTACCCCGAGGGACACCTACAGTTAAATAACATAGTCTGGAGAAGGATCCAGCAAAAGAGACTGAAGGAGCTGTCAGATAAGTAAGTGGGAAACCTGGAGAGAGTAGTGTCCAAAAACCCTAGAGAGAAGAGAGTATCAATGCAAAGAGAATGAACAGAAGTAATAGTCAGGAGACAGGTCAAGGAGGATGAAGATTGAGACAAGGCCATTGGATATAGCAACAAAGAGTCAAGAGTTTTACCCCAAAACTCACCTTAGAAATAACAAGTAAGTTAAAGATATCGATTTTCCATATTGTGTTGTGAAGTTTAATAGGAAACCCATATAGTTGATCTATCGATACAGATATCTGGATGGCCTCAGAATTGAATATGAGGAGGAGAATATAGTATCTTAAATTAGCATATTGTAATTGAAATTAATTTTTTTTCTTCAAGACAACTTCTTAATAGCAATATTACTTTTGATGTCGGGCATGGAATAAGACAATTTCTGAAGAATTAAAATTGTGGTCACTCAGAGGGCAATGGAGAAATGCATGGATGTGCAAGATAGATTCAGCATATTGTCAATAAATAATTATGCATGGGAAGTATCCTAATATGCCAGGAAAGAGATATATGCCTATAAGGACATATAGTGAGATCAGGGAATAATTGGTGGGTAATCTTTGTTCTTCATTGGTGATTATTTAATGCCAAAAGATTTAGTTGAAAACCCCTAACCTTTTTAACTCCTGTGGAGTGATGTGGACCTCTATAGAAGGTTATGGATAATAGTTACCCACCATCTTCTATGGGAAGCTTTTCTGAATCTTCTCAATTTCTAGCCCCTTCCCTCTAAAAACAACCTTACATTTAATTAGGTTAGATTTACTTGTTTTATTATCTTTAAATTTTTTTCTTCATATTCTTTTGTTTTCCAATTTTCTCCTCTATTAGAATATAAGCTATTTATAAGAAAGGTCTTATTTCATTTTATATTTGTATTCCAGCATCTAGTCCTATGCCTTCCACAGGGTAGACACTTAAACGCTTGTGGATTGAATAATTAATTGGGTTTTGATCAGTGCCATTGCAAGAAATAGTCATATGTATAAGGTCACAGAGTCATTGAAATGGTAAATAATACTATTTTCTTGTTAAACTATTATTGGAGAAACTAGCAGAGTTGGAGTATGATTCAAGAAGTGACAAAGAAGATGGTGGTGATGATGATGATTACGAACAATTACAGCAACAGCGAAACACAACATAATAGATCACAGAGAACAATCAGACATTGGACACTGAGACAAAGTCATCAGCTGACTTTGAAACAGTTGCTAGTAACTGAGGTCAAATCAGATATCACAAACTACAAGAGAAGTAAGAAATACAGGAAAATATAATAGGCTACTAAGTCAAAGTAAGAATCAGAGTCAGGAGCAGAAGAAGAAATGGCACAGATCTAATTTACTGAGTATTTCATTGTATGGATAGAGGCAGACCACGAGAACAAAGGGGGTGTTCCTGAGTAATTTAAAGCTTAGTGGTGAATTCTCCTTCAGAAATACTTGCCTTACAGTTTGACCTCTGTGTGTTCATTCTTCTGACTCCCCCATGGACTCTGGACATAAACACAATGTGGAATATCACTTATAAATGTGTTTTAGGTTAGACAAGTTCTCTGAGGAACTGTAGTCTACAGTTTTGGGCAAGTAGGTGTAAAACCTGTGAAAGGAAATATAGCTTGGGGAGGAAAGGAGGAGGGTCTGGTGCTTTTTACTTAAACATTAAATTTCTAACTGAGGAGTCAATGAAAATGGAAATGTAATATGGGAAAACATGGATTCAGGCAGAGTTGAGACAGCTGTTGATGTCTTGTGTTTGATCAGCAACCAGATAAGCTTACAGCAGCATTTTGTCAGTGTTACTTGAAAGAAACATAGTAAATATTGATAATTCTAGATATTCAGTAGCTGGATGTCAATTTTAAAGGAAATAAAATTTAAAATGTTTCAATTGAATCACTATTCCAGTGATTTAATATAATATACCCTAGACCAAGTATTTTAAAGTCAATATGAGGAATGATTGCACAAACAGAAAATTAAATGGTTGGAAAAATATTAACTTCTATATTTACTGCCTGATGGCTCTCTGATAAAACCTTAACATATGGTTTGTAGTTATGTCAAAACATCTGCTCCTAAAGCAGATAGAAGTCCTTTCAATTATTCAACAATCATTCTACTCCAGGCTGAACTCTACACTGCACTCCAGAGTTCCTCTACCTTGCCCCAGCTCTTCATCTTGAAGTCTGGAATTCACATATTAGAAATACCTTCCACTCCTGTGGCCTTTACTTCTGACTGCACGGTTTCTTCCAGAACTTCCTTTTAAGAAGGGAATCCCCCCACAAAGAAAAGAAGGGTGCCCAGGCCAGTCATATTCTGTTTCTTTTTGGACTTGTTCTACCACGGTTCCCAGATCAGGTCCCCCTCCCCCCATTTTTCATCTTCCTTTTAAGTGTTATCTCTCCTCATTATAGCACAAGTTCATTGAGAATAAGTAATCTCTTTCTTTTAAACTTGTATTTGTCTTCCCTTAGCTTAGCAAAGTTCCTGGTATATAGTAAGCATTTAATAAATGCTTTTGACTGATTGATTGGCTGACCTTTATTAAGCACCTATTTCATGGAAGGGTCTGTGTAAATATTATATAATCTAATCATTAAATGAATAAAGTCTGTGAGAATTGTGCCCAGGCAGGAATCCATGACTATGGTTCCAAAATAATGATATTTATTATTTGTAATCATTCAATATTTGATACATCAAACAGTCATATAAGAAAAATATTATTAAATGAAGGCAGGACTTATTTATTTTTATATCTTCTTCCATGCATAACACAGAGTGTCTAATGCTTGCTTTGTATCATAACTTAGAAAAAAAGCTTCTAAATATTTATAGGACTCATGCGCTTGTAATTTTCTAATTTTTCTTATAATTATTCATTTATATGCTAAATCCCCCACTAAACATTTAAGTTGGAGGCAAATAATATGTCTGATTTATTTTTCTACCTTATTCAGCAACTAGCATAGTGTCTGTGGCTTGAACATAGTAATATTAATATCTACGTGAAAGCAATTAAATATAACTTGTGTACAGAGTGCAACTGAAATGAGTCTGGTCATGATAGATAAGGATAAAAGATGTAATTTCTCTGGCTACATCCATTTTGGACTTCTTGATTTCTCCACCATAGTCTTAGGTCCCTTATCATTGTTAAATATCATGTTTCTACAATATCTGAAAAGCCTTAATACTTGCATTTCATCAGTACTCTCTTTCCCTCTGATTGGAGAACAGAACAATGTACTCCTTAACCTCCATTTAAGGACAAACATCTCTTCATTTCCCACCCAGGCTGCATTAATTATGAACTTCTTTGAATTCACTACCATGGCCCGTCCAGATACTTCCATTTCCTCCCCTTCCCACCCCACCCCCATTTTTTTCAGCTTTCTTCTTTTGTGTATTTTACCCAATTACATTATAAACACATATGTATATATATGGACAGATATGTGTATAAAATATAAAATTTATAATATTTGTATCCCCAGCTCTTAGCACACTGCTTGGCACATAATATACTGACTCTTAATGAATGTTTGATAACTACTGATTATTGACTAGTCTTTGTTGAAAATGATTCCTTATGTACGTAATAAGTATCTCAAATGATGGAACTTTGAGGATATCGATTTCATAGGGTAATCCTTGCTTATTTATATTTCTTTATGGATTTTTTAAAAGTTTAAATTAAATTATTAATTTTTTTAATTTATGAAATAAAACAAGGATGAATGATTGAATCAAGATTTTGGTACACCTGAGCCATACCCAAACATTTTGCTTTTAAAATGGTAAGGTAGACAAAGATCTGAGAAAGATACAGGAATGAGAGTCTAACACATACTCTAGTTCCCTAGAAAAGGCTATGCAATTCAACAACCCCTCCAGGGGAATCATTTAGACTTAGATGAGGAAAAACCATATCAGTCTAGAAAGGGGATCAGTCTGAAATAACAGGAACCCATAAAAACCTTTGAACCAGGATAAGGGGAGTCTCTGGACAACACGTTCTTTGATCAATCAGAGGAATTTAACAATAACTTAGCCTCCAACAGTCTGTGCTGGCTCACATTGATCATGAGTTTGATTTCTTGATCTATATAACAATCCATTGAACAATTAATTATTGAATTCTTCCAAGATTTGAAACCAAATTCATTCTTCTAGAACATTCCTTTTTTGAAAGTTGAGATTACATTTACCTGCTGCATGCTCAACAGCATTACCCACAAAGGATATCAATAGAATCAGAAATCAAAACATAAGTTCTTTCAGTATGCTGTGATATAATACAACTGAACTTGTCAACACATTGAAGAAAGAAAAATCTTTTTCTCTTCACTTTTCTTAGGTTTTAGTGCCTGATTTATCATTACTTTTTCATTTTAAACATCTTTGTCCTAAGATCATTCTTCTTGGAAAATCAAAAAGAAGTTTAAATGAGTTGAACTATTCTGCTTTCTTTCTGTCAGATAAAATTATGTTCATAGGAGCTATAATTCTAGGAATGGAGAGGAGCTCATTCTGTTTGCATGGTGTTGAAAAAACAGCATGGCACATTAGAAAGCATGATAAATAAGGAAATTAGAACACCTGAATTTGAATTCCAGCTCTTTGTTTATTACCTGCAGCACTTTGGGCAAATAATTCAGCTTTTTTGAGCTTCAGTTCTTTCATCTGAGGAATTGGATTAGATCAGAGGTGTTAAACATATGGCCTACAACACTCTCAACTGACCAGGTTAAAATTTGATTGAGAAACATTTAACAAAACAAATAAACATATGTTAGTATGTAATTTTCCAAGTCAATATGCACCCACAGGGATCTCTCTGTCTCTCTGTCTCTGTCTCTCTGTCTCTGTCTCTGTCTCTCTCTGTCTCTGTCTCTCTTTCTCTTTCTGTCTCTCTCTTTCTGTCTCTCTCTCTCTCTCTCTCTGTCTCTCTCTGTCTTTCTCTCTCTGTCTCTTCCTCCTCTCTCTCTCTATGTCTCTGTCTCTCTCTGTCTCTGTCTCTCTGTCTGTCTGTCTCTCTCTCTGTCTCTGTCTGTCTGTCTCTGTCTCTCTGTCTGTCTGTCTGTCTCTCTCTCTCTCTCTGTCCCTCTGTTTCTCTGTCTCTTTCCTCCCAATAGGTTAATAGACCCCATTTCTATTTGAATTTGACACCATTAGGCTACATGACCCATAAGACCTCTTCCAACTCTAAATCCATGCTCTCATATTTTGGGAGAAGAACAAGGCTTATAAGATTTGAAACGTTAACTTGATATCCAAAATGGATAACTCCAGCAGCCAATTGGAAATATAGGTCTTTTGTTCAGGAGAAAGACTCTGGTTAGCGATATTTCAATCTGAGTATCACCTATTTAGAAATAGTGACTAGAATATCCATAACACTCTCCATGGGTCTGAAAATAGTTTGCCTTAAAATGTACTAAGACACAAAACCCTAAAACCTATCTGAAAAGAGAAATAAACTTTCAGGACAAAATAACCTGAAATTCTTTTTATATTTAGAAGTCTTATTTATAGTGCTATACAGACAAGGAATATCCAGTGTTTCTAAGTGAATTGTTTATACTGGACTTTTTCACTTTCCAACTTGTCCTGGTCTGTTACATTTGGTCTTAACTTAGTTCAGTTAGGCATTCTAGTTACTTATGTTGATACTTTAACTATCAATTTTAGGAGGCTTTTGAAAAAAGTTATTACATCTATTTCTAAATTCTAGTTGAATAGTGAGCATTTTTGTAGCCATGTTTTTGTAGTCGAATGTAGTCTGTTCTTATATTTTCCTATTTCTAGTCTATCAATAAATTAAATTTAGAGATTAAGTCTTTAAGAATGAATTCCTTTAATCTCTCCATTTTTACTTATCCTGCTTTTTATACTTTCTAGACTAGTTTACTGAAGTTCAAATAAACTTTGTAATGAGATTAATGATGGGAAAAAATAAGTTAGAGTTCAAAAGTATCAGTGACTCTGGGATCAATGGATAGGCATTGATGGATATGGATATGGATAGTCATTGATCAAATATTATGACATGAATCTCTGGTTCTAAAAAAAAAAACTTTCATTGCTTAATACATTTGAGCTCTTCCCATAATATGACCTGCTTTAGCATGATGCCTTCAAATGGATCTTAGTTAATGGGAATCTTAAAGGATCTTGCCATAGCATCATGCCATATCCTACCTCTAAACTCTCTTCAAAGTCTTAGTCTTGTGTTTTTAATTTCCTGCTAAATAACTTCACCTTGGTATTCTGCTGGCATCTCAAACTCAACATGTCTTACAATTGAATTTGACATTTCCCCCTTAAATTCACCCTTCCCCTTTCTTCTCTGTTTCTGTTAATGGCACCACAATCCTTTAGACTTCTATGATCACGAATGTAATTAAAAAAAATATTTATTATCTTTTTCTTCACACTGTGAATTGAATCAACTGCCAATTCAATTCAATTTTAGCAAAGAAATACTCAATAAATGTTATATATACATATATATACATATATGTATGTATGTATGTATGTATGTATGTATACAGAAACACTATGAGCAGCTAAGTGGCACAGTGGACAGATTATTGGGCCTGGAGTCAGGAAGACTAATCTTGAGTTCAAATCTCAACGCAGATACTTACTAGTTGTGGGTCCCTGGGGAGTCATTTAACCCTGTTTGTTTCAGTTTACTCATTTGTAAAATGAGCTGGAGAAGGCAATGGGAAATCACTCCAGTGTTTTTGCAAAGAAAATGCCAAATGACATCATGAAGAACAGGACAAGACTGAAATGACTGAACAATAAAAAGAGACAGTATTGTAGTGCTAGAGTATACAACTTCCCTGTTTTCAAAGTGTTTATCTGTACTGGGAAGGTACAACATATACATAGATAAGTATAATCTAGATTCTTTTGAGGATAGGAAGCATGGGGAAATCACCAAAAAGGTGACACCTGAGATTGGCCTAAAAAGAAGTAAGGAAATATAAAATACACAAATGAGAAGAAATTGCATTCCAGTCATAGGGCAAGACATTTATGAATTCATGGACATAAAATGTATTATTCATTTTAAGAAATTAACAGAAACCTGTTTGGTCAGAATGAGAACAAGTATGGTGTTTTAGAAAGACTGATAAATTTGGAGTTGGATGGTCTAAACTTAAATCTTGGCTTTGCCACTTACTTCCTGGGTGTCCATGTGCAATTCATTTAATTCTTCTGGGACTCAATATATTTAAGTGTAAATTGAGGGGATGGACTAGAGGGCTTCAAAGATCCCTTCCAGATCTTAATCTATGCTCCTATGATCTTGTGAAAGTAGCATACTTACCAAGGACCAAAGTAATGACTAGACAGGTAGGTCTGATCTAATTGTGGAGGCTTATAAATGTGAATTTGGAAGAAATAGGAAGCCACTTAAGAACCTGGCAATTTCTGTGACTTCTCTTTCCACAGTATCACTCCCATTCAACCATTTCTTTCCACTCCTATTACAAACACACTAGTCTAGGCCTTTATTTATTTCTGTCTATAAAATGAGGATAAATGGTTGGTCTCATCTGATGGATTTTCAATTTTCACAACCAGTGATTCAAGAAGGCATGCCCAGTCAACAATGTATGTAATTTACACTATGTGGAACTCAAAATAATGACATTTTGGATCTTAAAAATTATCATTTAATTATAAAATAAGAGACAACTCTTAATATACTATGTCAAAGAAAACAAATAATGAAATACATCACAATGCATGCATCAATATAGATTATGCTCTTTGACAACTACATACTCAATAGTTATGGGGACTCACCTTTAGGAAACTGTCAAGAAGCTCATGGGGGAAGAAAACTCATGTGCTTAGAGTAATGTGCAACTCTGAACTTCAGGTTTCCTTGGTTTTGGTCCCATTTAGGATCATCTGCACCTCATGAACCTGCTTCTCAGATCACTGATTGCCTCTTCAGCCTGCAAAATTCTTATTTTCTCTACTGAAACATTACTTTTAAAAGCTTTTTTCAATTAATCACCTTCTTTAAAATCACATTAAAGAAAAGTTAGCTTTTAATGTGAGCAGCAGTTCTCTGTAGATTAGAGAATCACAAATCTCACAATACTAGCTACTTGTGGGCTATACAAACCAGCCTAGCCCAGTTACTCTCTAAACCAGTTGCTGCTTTGGGTTTCAGAACTAAATCTCCCTCTCCTTTTCCTTCTCAAGCCAGAGGGGGCAGCAGAGAACAACAAACGCTTCAGGAAAGGTTTCACCTGTTTCCAATTCTACCTGACACTAAAGGGGTCCTGGTCAATGAAGTCAATTCTCTCTCCAACCAATCAGGAATCAGTTAGCAGAAGCTTTGTATCCCTTGATTGCTTCCAATAGCCACAGCTCAGACAAAGTAGTTTTTAAATTTCCCATCCCCTGCCCTCACCTTGTTTTCAATTCTTCTCTGGTTCTTCCACTGCTACTGTTGAGTTATGGTTTCAGTGTGACCATCCTGATTTTCAGTGAGACCATCCTTATTTTCAGTGATTTGCCTTTCAGGTAAAAAGTCAAAATGTTCCAAATTTTGCCTATCAAATCAATAACCATTTTAAAATAATTTGTTGTTGTTGGGTAATTTCAGTCATGTCTGACAATTTAAGACCCATTTGGGGATTTCTTGGCAAAGATAGTAGTTTAGCATTTCATTCTCCACCTCATTTTTGAAATGAAGAACTTGGGCAAGCATGATTAAGTGATTTACCCAGGGTCACATAACTATCAAGAATCTGAGGACAGATTTGAACTCAGGAAGATGAGCCTTCCTGATTTCAAACCCAGTGTTCTATTCACTTCGACACCTACCTGCCATTTTAAAATCATACTTGTTTACAAATGTTTATTTGGTTTCTCTTTTTCTTTGAGTTTTACCTATTTTAGTCATAAACCATGGTTTTGGAAAAAGCTGACATACCATGATGCTTTGCAATTTGAAGTATTCATCATGGTAGTCTACTTCTTGGTACACCCTTCCCCAAACTATTATTTATACTCATAAAACTCCAGGTTTTTTTAAGATAAATTAAATAACAAATTTCAAAATAATTTTAAATAATAATTTCTGAAGAGTATACGATTTTAATGCAGAGAGAGCTAAAGATATAGAAGTAATATTAGTCACTTTGGCAATGGCTGTAGTTATCTTTGAGTTGTCTTTAAATAACTGTAAGTGAAGCAAAAGGAGTGTTAGAAGCTGACATGAGACAAGTCCATTGTTCATACTAACATTAACAAAAATGATTTCAAGAATACCAGATAATAGCGATTTGGAATACTGTGTCTAAGCACTATTAGGAAGATATTAAAAGCTAAATGAACAAAGAATAATTTATCAAGGCAGAAAGTAACAATTTCTGGATCTCTGTGAAGTAGATCTAGCAGTGACATGCAGAACATGACTAATTAACACTCTACCAGCAGGTGCATTTCTTTAACTATGCAATTATACGTGAATTGAAACATTCTAAGTCCTTACTACCGAGAAGACACTCCATAAATAGGGAAAAAATCTTAAAGATTATTGCCATATTGCGGCACCTAGGTGGCTTAGTGAATACAGCACTGGCCTTGGATTCAGGAGGACCTGAGTTCAAATCCGGCCTCAGACACTTGACACACTTACTAGCTGTGTGACTTTGGGCAAGTCACAAACCCAATTGCCCTCCAAAAAGCAAAAAAAAAAAAAAAGATTATTGCCATATTTAAATTTTGGTGATTCTGATTCATCTCTTTCAATTCTATGGATAAATATAGAATAATAAATTCAGTTCTATAAACAAATAAGACTTTTTCTTATCATCAGGTGCAACATATTAGCAATAGAGTTTCTGGGAGCAAAATACCTAAAGAGTGTTTAGACTTTCTATTGATATCATCTGAACAGTATGTACTGAACACCATCTGTTGGCACCTTGTTCCAAAATGATATAGCAGCTAACATATGAAAAGCCATGATAATGTGTATCTTCTTAAACTCTTTTTGGGAGTGAAGCATGTGGCTCCCATTGGTGCAACTTTTAGAATATATTGAAGGGAGTTTGGAGATGCAAGATTATTTATTGCCCAATTCGAAAAAACATGAAACAAAAGCATAGAATATTTTAAAATTGGGTCATATTTGAGTACTTTAATACCTAGTCATTAGGGAAAGTTGAGGACAGTTGCCATTAAATCACTTACAAGATATTTAAGGCTTTTTTTTACACATTAAGGTAGATCCATCAACTTGTAGAGTGATTCTAGTAAGTAAATGAAAGACTTTGTGAAGTATATTAATTCTAATACTATTGTAATAAGGTCCCCATTTAATGATGTTCTATCTTCCTCTTCTATGATCCTTTTCTTCAATCATAATGTCCTACTCATAATTGTTCCCCAAATGCTCAAATTAAGATGATAGATTTTTAAAGCTAGAAGAAATCATTCAGTCCAAACCTGTTCTTTTATAGATGAGTAAACTGAGAATCAAACTTACTCTAACAGGGTAATTTACTTTCATATGTTAATGGGTCTATAATATTTAATTAACCCCAATACATATTTATTAAGCGTCTATGATAGGTCAGTCACTGTAGTATACACTGGGGAAAGGGAGACTTTACTGATGATCCTTAATGGATTATAACCCATTTATGGGTGCCTATCATGTGTAAGTTTTTTTCTTCTCTCTCCTATGAATCCAACACACAAAGTTCACTCACTATGTTAGTCTTCTTCTGTTAGAGCTGAAATTGTATGGATACTAGTGATTAGTCAGTCCCCTTGATATGTGATCTGTTTACCTTTCTTTGTCTTTCCCCAACCCCATCATACATGTCTCTGATTGCATCTTTAAAAAAAATTGAATAAAAGGTCTAATTACTGGTTGCTATTTTATAAAGAAATACATGTCACAGGAAAAAATATTTCATTGATTCTTCTGGATCAGGTATCCACCAAATACATATGTGAGAAAAGAATGATTAATCTCTTACTCTGTGAGATAATCATGCATTTTATTTTTTTTTATAAACTCTGTGTATGAAAATCAAATGTAAGCTATAAGTCATAAAATATATTCTAGTCATCACAAACAATGGATCTGTTCATTTTAAAATTTATTTACTTAAAGAGTAAATATTTAAGTGGCATGTAATAGAGATAGATGAGCATGACTATATTTGATCTCTGTGGATGATTGGGAGCACTTGACTCTTGGCATATGATTGGATAATCTGATCCACCTGGTGCTCTTAAAACGCTGATGGCTGAAAACATTAAAGTATTAGCTGAAAATGTTTCTAGTTACCATTTATCATCTGTATCTGTGCACAGAAAGAGACAGAGAGCAGAGGAAATGGAGAGAAAAGTAATTTTCTAATGAATTTGAACTTTTAACTGATGAGGTAAACTCACTTCTGAGTAAAAACTGATTTTAATGGTTTATTTCAACTGGCTCTTTTGTGGGCTGTTGAGTTTTGCACTTTACCGAGACAAGCATGAATTAATAATATGAGAAGTCACTTCTACCATTAGCATAACCATCACTTCATTCTTTTCCTTTCCCATTAGCCTGTGCTGATAAACATACAAAATAGATATTATGAATGCTCTTCCTCTCATAATACCATGACCATTTGACTCCATTTTTGTTATTAGAGGGATTTTTATCTGCAATTTTAATATTTCAGAGTTTGTATGATAACTATGATTTCCAATAGCATAGCATTGCTGGCAACTGATAGGGTAAGAAAAGAATTTATGGGGACTTAAGAAGCCTCAAGCATATTGCCAATATGATATACTGGGGAAAAACAGCATACATACCCAGATCGGTCAGTTTAAATAATAAAAACAAAATAACTTTAGGTGGGGGAAGGCACTGATAACTAGAGGAAATCTGGAAAGGTGATTTACAGAAGGTAACTTTTGAGCTGAGATCTGAAGAGATCTAGGGTCTCTAGGAACTGAAAGTTAAGGAGAACATTCCAAGCATGAAAGTCAGCCTGTGAATGTTCAGAGAAGAGTGATGGAATGTTGTGTTCAGGGAACAGACAATGTATCTGAAACATAGACTGTGTTCCTCCCCAGGGAGCCATACACAATTTTTCTACCTTGCCACAGAAACCTTTTATTCCAGAAGCTTACTTTAGCCTTGGAATTCACATGTGGAAAATGCCCTCTGCTCTGTTTTCTTTTTTATTGTAGATGAGAAAGTGATTGAAAAATATTAATAAGGCAGAAAGATATGCCATGTATACTCCCCTCCACCCCCAGAGCTGTTTTATCAGCACACCCCTGGCTGGATATGCTAGATTTTGGACAGTTGGTGAAAGGGAATCCATGCTCTAATAATGCACATGGGACCTTCACAAAGCCTGGCTATGTGCAAGGTCATAGAAATCTCACAAAAATTAGAGGCAAACACATTAAGAATTCTTTATTGACTGTAATAGTTGAGTATAAATAAGAGGCTTTTAAAGATAGGATTCAAACTTGAAGACAAAATAATTTAATCCTATCAATTGGAGTCAATGAATAAATCATAGAAACAATTGCTCATTTAATCAAAGAAATTAAAAACAATGAGATTGAAATCAGTCCTTAAGATAAATTTATCTCAAAATCATTAACAAAAGAGTCCTACTAGATCAATGACTTGGGTGTACAACTAACAAGGGGAGAGGTTTTAAAAAGCAAAATTAGAAATTTAGAGAATAAAAATGCAAACAAAATTGTAAGCAATAAACTAAAACAAAATATTAAATGAATAAAACCAAGAAGATTTTAAAATATCTAAAAACAGATAAATTGCTAATCTAATAAGAGTCACACTAACAGAAAAAATGAAGACCAAATGAAGTGGAAATAAAAGGCATAGTTTTAAGCATTTTGCTCAATTGTATAATTGTATAATTGTATAATTGAGCAAAAGAAATTAAAATGGTACCTTCAGCAAATGGATAACTTTAAAAAATACATTGTTATTCATCCTTCATTTTCAAAGAAAACCAGTGACATCATGAGATGATATCTTGATTTATGCATGAATTTGATTTAAATGAGACAGAGTTGTGTGGAACCTCACTCTTCCTGTGTCATCCAAGTTCTGTGGCAGGACAAAAGCCAAGATGACTAGTGATGGTTCAGGATGCAGTGGATGACCTTGGCATCTTTAAGGTTTAACCAAGCTCTAAACACTCTACAATACTTGCTTCAGTTGCTTTCATGACCTTTGGAACAAATTGTTTTCAATCACCCAGTCTGCTGAGGAAAGACTTTGCACTTTTGGGAGCAAAGAGAAGCCACGACAGCTTAAAATCTAAAGATGGAATCAGTGAGAAATAGATAATTATCATAAAATTGAACAAGTTATACAAAAACATCCAAATAACTCTTCCTTTATTCATATTTTTTTTGTGGAAAAAGAGGGTTCAATTATCTAGAATGGTGGAATATATCTTGAAATGGTGATTATTTGAAAACAAATGACATCAAAAACACTTGATAATTTTAAAATAAAGTTAATAAGAAATTGATCTTGTGTTATGTTAAGAAAGGCATAACTTTAGGGTAAAAAGATGTGGTGGCACCAACTGTATTTTGACCTATTATGACCATATATGAAATACTGTGATTAATTATGGATGCCAAAGTTTAAGAAAAACATTGAAAACTGGGAAAGTGTTAAGAACAAGGCAATCCAAATGATTAATGCCCTGATTCTATGCTAAATGTGGAGCAGTTGAAGTTACTCTCTGCAACTTAAGATTAGTTAGTCTCTGCAACATAAGATTCAGAGAAAGCACTGTTTTCAAGTATTTGGAAGACTGTCAGGTGGAGGACATCTTAGATGTATTCCTTTAACCAGAGAGGGTGGAACTAGGAGAAACATGATGGATGTTTCAAAGAGGTTAGTTTAGTCATTTTTTTTCAAGTAATGTCCAAAACTTCATGACCCTATTTGCAACATTTTGGCAGAGATACTGGAGTCATTTGCTATTTCCTTCTCTAGTTCATTTTGAGGAATGATGAAATTGAAGCAAACAAGGTTAAATGACTTGACCAGGATCACACAGCTAAGTGACTGAGGCCCCATTTGAACTCAGGGAGATGAGTCTTCTTGACTCCAGGCCTGACACTCTGTCTACTGTACCATTTAGCTGCACCTTACTAATGATTAGAACCATACAAAAATAGAATGGGATGACTGAAGAAATAGTGGTTTCCCTCACCATGGAAGACCTCATGCAGAAACTAGTTGAGTAATTGTCAGGTATGTTAGTTACAGTGGGATTTTTTTTTCTTTTGTGAGGTATGAGGCTATATAGTGGCTGAAGTAGTTTGTAGTTTTGAAATGTTATTTTGTGATTTTCTATACTAAGGGAACAACACTAGTTGTCACAGTTGTTCCTGTGCCTAAGGGTTTGCACTGTTTTTAACAATGGAATATCTCAAAAATAAAGGATTGATCTATAAGATAATGCTTCCTATATTTTTCTCAATATGAGTTGTACAGTAGTTAGAGCATTTGACTTGGAGTTAGAAAGATCAAAGTTTGAGTACTGTCTCAAACATTTATTGATTATGTGAACTTAGACAATTTGTCTAATCTCTCTTAGCCTGTTGACTTTTTTTGTAAAAATGGAGAAAATAATAGCACCTGTCTAATAAGGATTTTCATTAGGATCAATTGAGAAAACACTTTGTAAAACTTAAAGTATTATATAAATGCTTTAATAATAATACCTTTATATTAAGTATATATGACATAATATATAACGATACTTTGACAAATAATGTGCAACTATATCACAATTATTATGTTATCTATAATATATGAATACATCATATTTTACAAGATGATTTATTATATCTTGAATTGTCATATGTCATAGTTATATATTTAAATAGGGTTCATAATTTTGAGGAAGAATTTTTGGTCTATAACATAGGAAACAAATTAATTAGCATATTTATCTCTTTAGTTATCAACTAAATCTTTTAAAATTCATTAAGTCTTTTTATCCTCTTTCTTTTATTTAGGATGTCAATATGGTATGAGATTTTGCTGAGGGGCAGTTGTGGTATCCTGTCAATTAAAACAAAATAGGAATTACCTCTTTTTTTCTTTGTTTTCTTATAATTTGGAGAAAAGCATTTGGTATAATGAAGGAAATGTAAAATTCTCCCAAATGAATTCTATAACGGTTGAACATTATGAAATGACTTCTCTTTATTTTTAAAAATTATAAAATAAAAGTGATAAAATCAAATTAATATGAATATCACAGGAAAATGTGAAGAGGGGAACATTACATTGCATTAAGTAGGGGAAAACCTGAGTACTTGAAAATAGCATTTTCATTCAAGCACATCTCACATTTGGGGGTGGTGGTTTGAAGACAGATTTAGATTATTGAAAAGTATGAAATTTCAAATGAAGAAATAGTATGAGAATATGGTTGTATGGTATGAATTAACTAAGATATAAACAAAATTTTGTGCAACTTCTTTCTCTATGTGAAAAGATTCTATGTCTGAATGTGCTAAAAAAAACATTTACTAGAAACTGACAGTACATAAATCTTTATCCTGGTTTTACTGTTAACTGAAAGAAGATTTGAGTCTATTTGTGAACAACAAAGGCTCAGTGATAGCATAATGAACAGCAAGTGAAGGTGGAGTTCTGTTAGGAATGTTCCATTTGGTTGGTATATTATTTACACCATTTTAGTCCTTCTTCCCTCAAGAATGATGCCGTTATATTTATAGCCTAATCAGTTCAAATGATATGGTAGACAAAGCATTCAAAAATTCACCTTATCAGAGAGATTTTTTTTTACTTGCTTGAACTATCTTGATGGATGAACTCTACCCAATATGTCAAAAGGTTCTATATTCCTTTAGGCTAACAAATTATCACCTTTTATTCTTCTTAATTATTTTTTCCAAATTCTTTATTAACTTCAGGTTTACATCATTCATTTCCACCAGATTTTGAGTTACAATTTTTTCCACATTTTTCCCCTACCCACCACCCCGGAATAGCAGTCCCACAGGATATCCCCTCATCCAATCTGCTCTCCCATATCTTCTCCCATATCCCCCCTAGACTGTTCCAGTATAGCAAGGTGAATCTGTGTGCCCCAATGCCTATATATCTTATTTCCTAATTATATATAGAATATATTAATAATGGTATTTACATATATTTAAAACATTTGATTTTAAAATTTTGAAATCCAGATCCATTCCCTTACTCCCTTGTCACCCACTCTTGCTGGGAAGATAAGCAATTCAGTATATGTTTTACATGTATAGCTATGCAAAACATTACCATAGTAGATATATTGTGGAAGACTGGCTATATTTCCCTCCCACCTATCCTACCCCCCACTTGGTCCATTCCCTACTTTCATCCTGACCCTTTATAAAAGTGGGTGCTTCCAACCTCACTCCCTCCTTCACTCCTGCTGTCCCTTCCATCACTCCCCCCCTTTCATTCCCCTGCTGCCTAATCTCCCATAGGGTGAGTTATCCCATTTAGTATGTATGTCATTCTCTCCCTGAGCCAAATTCAATGAGAATAAGGCTTTGCCTTTTTGCCTTCCTGTTCTTCCCCTCCCTTGCAACCACTTCCTTTTGCCTCTTCTATATGAGATATTTTACCCCTTTCTGTCTCTCCCCATCTCCTCTGATGATATTCTTCTCTCACCTCTTAGTTTCACCTTTTAAATATCAACCCTTTCTATTACATTTGACCTGTGCCCTCTATCTATATATACCTGTAAACATATATACACACATTCACATATGTATTCATATGCCCATATACTCTTCTTCAACTTTTTTTATACTGAGAAAAGTTTCATCAGTTACAATTATTGTTTTTCCATGTAGGAATGTAAATAGTTCCATTTTGATAAATTCCTTTTGATTTCTTTTCCCTGTTTACCTTCTCAAGCATCTCTTGCTTCTTGTGTCTGAATGTCAAATTTTCTATTCAGCTCTGGTTTTTCCCTCAAGAATGCTTGAAAGTGGGGTGGCTAGGTGGCACAGTGAATAGAGCGCTGGCCCTGGAGTCAGAAGGACCTGAGTTCAGAGCCGGCCTCCGACACTTAATCCACACAAACAAAAACCTAGCCGTTTAACCTTGGGCAAGTTACTTAACCCCAATTGCCCTAAAAGGGGCGGCTAGGTGGCACAGTGAGTAAGAGCGCCGGCCTTGGAGTAGGGATGACCCGAGATCAAATCCAACCTCAGAAAATGAGCACCCCCACATAAATAATGACTAGCCGTGTAACCTTGAGCAAGTTACTTAACCCCAATTGCTTTAAAAAAAAAAAAAAAGAATGCTTGAAAGTCCTCTGTTCCACGGAATGACCATATTTTACCCTGAAACATGATACTCAGTTTTTCTGGGTAGGCGATTCTTGGTTTTAATCCCAGCTTTGACCTCCCGAATATTATATTCCATGCCCTTCAATCGCTCAGTGTAGGAGCTACCAGATCCTGTGCTATACTGATTGTGTTTCCACAATATTGTAATTGTTTCTTCCTGGATGCTTGTAATATTTTCTGCTTGACCTGGGAATTCTGGAATGTGGCTATAATATTCCTAGGAGTTTTCTTTTTGGGATCTTTTTCAGGAAGTGATTGGTGAATTCTTTCAACCTATATTTTGCCCTCTGGTTCCAAAATATTAGGGCAATTTTCCTGGATAATTTCTTTTCTTTTTCTTTTTAAAATTAATTTATTAGTTTAGTTTCAGTTAACAAGATTCGATTCCATAGTTCCTTGATTTTCAAATTTCCTTTACTTTGACAGCATATAGTCCAGTATAGGGTCTGCAAATACATTCATATTAGACATTAGTCCAATTACAAAGGCATACTGTACTAGGTGGGATGGAAAATGATAAAGAAGAAATAAAAGCAAACAATGAAAAGAAAAAAAAAAAGATCAATCAGTTTGCTTCCCTCAGGATTCAGGCTCAGTTCTCTCTAGTTATATCTCTGGATGTCGAATTTCTCTCCTTCATGAGTCTTTAGGGATTGACTTATATCAGTGCATTGCTGAAAAGAGACAAGTCTGTCATAGTTGGTCATCACACATATGATGTGTCTTTGATTGTATACAAATTTCTTTTGATTATACTCTTCTTGATCAGCATCAGTTTGTATAAGCCTCTCCAGGTAAATATGAAATCTGTCTCCTCCTCATTTCTTATAGCATAATAATATTCCATTACATTCATAAACCACAACTTGTTTAGCCATTTCCCAATTGATGGGCACCCCTTTAGTTTCCAATTCTTTTCAACCATGAAAAGAGCTGCTATAAATATTTTGGTATAATTGGGTCTTCCTCCCATTTCTATGATCTCTTTGGGATCTAGAAATGGTATTGCTGGGTATGAAATGATTAATAGTTGTTAGGGTATAGTTCCAGATTGCTCTCCAGAATGGTTGGATAAGTTCACAACTCCACCAGCAATGCATTAGTGTCCCAATTTGCCCACATCCTCTCCAGCATTTGCCATTTTCTTGTTTTGTCATCTTAGCCAATCTGACTGGAGATATGTGCTACCTCAGAGTTGTTTTGATTTGCATATCTCTAATCAATAGTGATTTAGAGCATTTCTTCATATGCTTATTGATAACCTTAATTTCTTTCTCTGAAAACTGCCTGTTCATATCCTTTGACCATTTATCAATTGGGGAATGACTTGTATTCATATAGATTTGACTCAATTCTCTGTAAATTTTAGAGATGAGTCCTTTATTAGAGACATAGGTTGTAAAAATTATTTCCCAGTTTCCCAACTCCCTCTTGATCTTGGTTACATTGGCTTTGTTTGTACAGAAGCTTTTCAATTTAATGTAATCAAAATTATCCATTTTGCATTTTATAATGCTCTCTAATTCTTGTTTGGTCCTAAAGTCTTGCCCTCTCCATAAATCTGTCAGATAAACTGTTCCTTGCTTTCTGAGATTGCTTACAGTATCATCCTTTATACCTAGATCATGCATCCATTTAGACTTGATTTTGGTATATGGTGTTAGATAATGACCTATGCCCAGTTTCTGCCATACTGCAATACAGTTTTCCCAGCAGTTTTTTGTCAAATAGTGCATTCTTATCCCAAAAAAACTGGGGTCTTTGGTTTTATTGAACATTAGATTGCTATATTCATTAACTGCTGGGTCTTCTGTGCCCAATCTATTCCATTGATCCACTACTCTACACCCCTGCCAGTACCAAGCAGTTTTGATGACTGCTGCTGTATAATAAAGATTAAAATCTGGCATAGCTAGTCCACCTTCCCTAGCATTTCTTTTCATTAATTCCCTTGATTTACTAGACCACTTGTTTTTCCAGACAAATTTTGTTATTATTTTGTCTAATTCTCAAAAGTAGTATTTTGGTATATTGATTGGTATGGCACTAAATATATAGTTTAGTTTGGGTAAAATTGTCATTTTTATTGTATTAGCTCAACCCAGACATGAGCAATTGATGTTTTTCCAATCAGTTAGATCTGATTTTATTTGTGTGAGAAGTGTTTTGTAGTTGTGATCATATAGATTCTGAGTTTGTTCTGGCAGGTAGATTCCCAAATATTTTATAATGTCTACAGTGACTTTAAATGGAATTTCTCTTTCTATCTCTTGCAGTTGAGTTTCATTAGAGATGTACAGGAATGCCGAGGATTTATGTGGGTTTATTTTATATCCTGCAACTTTGCCAAATTTATTTATTGTCTCAAGTAATTTTTTACTTGATTCTCTAGGATTCTCTAAGTATATCATCATATCATGTGCAAAGAATGATAGCTTGGTTTCTTCTTTGCCTAATTTGATTCCTTTGATTTCTTTTTCTTCTCTAATTGCCACTGCTAATATTTCTAGTACCAGACTGAATAAGAGGGGTGATAGTGGACCGCCTTGTTTCACTCCTGATCTTATAGGAAAAGCTTCTAGTTTATCTTCATTGCATATAATACTTGCTGATTGTTTTAAATAGAGGCTATCGACTATTTTAAGGAAGGTTCCATTTATTCCTATACTTCCTAGTGTTTTTAATAGGAATGGATGTTGTATTTTGTCAAAAGCCTTTTCTGCATCTATTGAGATAATCATGTGGTTTCTGCTAGGTTTATTGTTGATATGCTTAATTATACTGATGGTTTTCCTAATATTAAACCATCCTTGCATTCCTGGAATAAATCCTACCTGATCAAAGTGTATTATTTTTGTGATAAGTTGTAGGAGTCTTTTGGCTAATATTTTATTAAAAATTTTTGCATCTAAATTTATGAGGGAAATTGGTCTATAATTTTCTTTCTCTGTTTTATCTCTTCCTGATTTAGGAATCAGTACCATATTTGTGTCATAGAAAGAATTTGGTAGGACTGCTTCTTCACTAATTTTCCCAAATAGTTTGTAGATTATTGGAATCAATTGTTCTTTAAATGTTTGATAGAATTCACTAGTAAACCCATCTGGCCCTGGAGATGTTTTCCTAGGGAGTTCATTGATGGCTTGTTTGATTTCTTTTTCTGAGATGGGGTTATTTAGGTAATTCACTTCCTCTTCAGTTAATCTGGGCAACCTGTAATTTTGTAAGCATTCATTTCACTAAGATTGTCATATTTATGTGCATACAATTGGGAAAAATAATTCCTCATCATTTTTTAAATTTCCTCTTCATTGGAGGTAGATTCACCCTTTTCATTTTTGATACTCATAATTTGGTTTTCTTCTTTCTTTTTTTATCATATTGACTAAGGGTCTATCAATTTTATTGATTTTTCATTAAACCAGCTCTTAGTTTTATTTATTATTTCAATAGTTTTCTTAATTTCAATTTTATTAATATCTCCTTTGGTTTTCAATATTTCTAATTTAGTACTAAATTGGGGATTTTCAATTTGTTCTTTTACTTGCTTTTCAATTGCATGTCCAATTCATTGACCTCCCTTCTCTCTACTTTCATTAAGTATGCACTCAGGGATATAAAATTTCCCCAAAGAACTACCTTTAGTGTACCCCACAGATTTTGGTATGTTGTGTCATTATTATCATTCTCTTGAATGACATTATTGATTGTTTGTATAATTTCATGTTTGACCCATCCATTCTTTAGGATTTAATTGTGTAATTTCCAATTAGTTTTTAGTCTATCTTTCCATGGCCCTTTATTGCATATAATTTTATTGCATCATGATCTGAGAATGATGCATTTAGTATTTCTGCCTTTCTGCACTGGATTGTGAGGTTTTTATGCCCTAGTACATGGTCTATTTTTGAGTATGTTCCATGCACTGCTGAGAAGAAAGTAAATTCCTTTTCATCCCCATTCAGTTTTCTCCAGAGATTGATCATATCTAGTCTCTCTAAGATTCTATTCACCTCCTTAACTTCTTTCTTGTTTATTTGGAGGTTAGATTTATCAAGTTCAGAAAGGGGGAGATTAAGGTCCCCCACTAGTATAGTTTTGCTATCTATTTCTTCCTCAAATTCCTTTAACTTCTCCTCTAGGAATTTGGATGCTATACCACTTGGTGCATATATATTAAGTAATGATATTGCTTCATTCTCGATGGTGCCTTTTAGCAGGATATAGTTTCCTTCCTTATCTCTCTTAATTAGATCTATTTTTGCTTTTGCTTTATCCAAAATAAGTATTGCTACCCCTGCTTTTTTTACTTTAACTGAGGCATAATAAATTTTACTCCAACCTTTTACCTTTACCCTGTGGGTATCCCTTTGTTTCAAATGTGTTTCTTGTAGACAGCATATTGTAGGATTATGGTTTTTAATCCATTCTGCTATCCACTGCTGTTTTATGGGAGAGTTCATCCCATTCACATTCACAGTAATGATGACTATATGTCTCTTCCCCTCCATCCTGTTCCCTCCTCTGTTTATGTTTTTATTTCTTCCTTCTCCCTTCCCCTCCTTGAAGTTTTCCCTTTTGACTGTCCCCTCCCTCAGTGTTCCCAACCAGTGAACCACCTTCTTAACCTACCCTCTCCCCTTACTACTGTTTCCCTCTCCTCTAATCCCCTCCTTTAGTCTCCTCCTTTTCAACACCCCCCTTACCCTTCCACTACCTATAGGACACAATAAATTTTGAGACTTATCAGAGTAGGGTAGTCCTTGTTTGACTCCAAACCAATGAGAGTAAATTTCAAACAGTGCTCCTCTCCCTCCCTCCTTTTCCTCTATTTAATGAATTTATGTGTCTATTCACATTAGAATCTTAAACTTCACTTTAAAACAAGCTGGTTACAGGCATAGAGGACCTTAATTAGGATTTTGAAAATAAAATAAGAGAAGAGGAGGAAAAATTAGAAAGACAAATTAAAACGATGCAAAAAAATTATGAAAGGAGAGTCAGTAGCCTGACTGATGAAAATAATGCCCTAAAAATAGACTAACTTAAATGGCAAAAGAGACTGAAAAAGGCCATGAGGAGTGGAATAACTTAAAAAGCTGAATTTGCCAGATGGAAAAAGAATCTGAAAGGCTCACTGAGCAGAATCTTTCCTTCAGATTTAGAATGGACCAAAGGGAAGATAGTGCTGTTAAACAGATCCAAATAAATGAAAGAATAGAAGGCAATGTAAAATATCTCATGTGAAAAACCACTGACCTGGAAAATAGATCCAGGAGAGACAATTTAAAAATTATTGGACTACCTGAAAACCACGATCAAAGAAAGAACCTAGAAATCATCCTTCAAGAAATTCTACAGGAAAATTGCTCTGATGTTTTAGAATCAGAGTGCAAAATATAGGTTGAAAGAATTTACCAATTACCTCCTGGAAAAGGTTCCAAAAAGAAAACTTTTAGGAATATTATAGCCAGGTCCCAGAATTTCCAGATCACGGAGAGAATATTACAAGCAACCAGGAAGAAACAATTTGAATACTGTAGAAATGAAATCAGAATAGCATAGAACCTGGCAGCTTCTATACTGAGGCATTGAAGGGCTAGGAATATGATATTCCACAGGGCAAAGGACCTGGGATTAAAACCAAGAATCATCCACCCAGAAAAACTGAATATCATGTTTCAGGGGAAAATATGGTCATTCAATGGAATAGAGGATTTTTAAGCATTCTAGATGAAAAAAAAATGAGTTGCATAGAAAATTTGAAATTTAGATATATGATGCAAGAGATGTTTGAGAAGGTAAACAGGGAAAAGAAATCAAAAGGAACTTATCAAATTTGAACTATATACATTCCTACATGGAAAAACAATAAATGTAACTGATGAAACATTTCTCAGTATGAAAATATTTGAAGAAGGGTTTATGGGCATATGAATACATATGTGAATGTTTGTATATATGTTTACAGGTATACATAGATAGAGAACATAGGTTGAATTTAATAGGAAGGGATGATACTTAAAAGGTGAAATTAAGAGGTGAGAGAGGAATATAATGAGAGCAGATGGGGAGAGACAGAAAGGGGTAAACTCTCTCATAGAGAAAAGGCAAGGGAAATGGTTACACGGGAGGGGAAGAATAGGAAGGCAAAAAGGCAAAACCTTATTCTCATTGAATTTGTATCAGGGAGAGAATGACATACATACTGAATAAGATATCTCACCCTACAGGGGAACAGGGGGGGAAAAGGATGAAAGGGGGGATAATGGAAGGGATGGTTGGAGGGAAGGGGGGGAGGGAAGTTGGACGTATCCACTTGTGAAAAGGGACACTATCAAAGTAGGGAATAAACCAAGTGGGAGGTGGGGAAGGAGGGAGCGAAATGTAGTCAGTCTTGTACAATATATCTATTATGGTAATTTTTGCATATCTACACATGCAAAATATATACTGAATTGCTTATCTTCCCAGTAAGTGTGGGTGACGAGGGAGGAAGGGAATGCATCTGGAATTCAAAGTTTTAAAATGAAATGTGAAAAAATGTATAAATACTATTATTAATACTATTTTGTATATAATTGGGAAATAAGATTTACAGGCATTGGGGCATGGGGATTCACCTTACCCTACTGGGAGAGTCAACAGGGATATGGGAGAAGATATGGGAGAGAGCAGATTTGAGGAGAGGATATCCTATTGGATATTCTGGTGTGGGAGGTAGGGAAAAATTCGGGAAAATGTTGTAACTCAATATCTGGCAGATATGTAAAATGTAAACCACAATTTAATAAAGCATTTGGAAAAAAAGAAAGGGGTAAGAATAGTATGAGGGGGATAGTATGGGGCAGATAGAAGAGAAGGGGTAATTGTTACATTTACCACCTTGTGGTGGGTGGTATGGGAGAGATGGGGAGAAAATCTGGAACTCAAAATCTTATGGAAATTAATGTTGAAAATTAAAATTAAACAAATAAATTCTATAGGGGAAAAATTAAAAAAAATTCTCAATTTCTCCTTTGATCATTTGTCAATCTAAGTGATTTTAAATTTATTTCATATATGTTATATGCCATATCTACTTCACTTTATTCTCCCCCTAAGCACATTTTAAAGTTGTTGTTTGCAGGGATATTTCTTTTTGTGATGATGATGATGATAATGATAATGATAATGATGATAAACATTTATATATTAAAATTTAAAATTTCTAAAATGCTTTTTTATGTATGTAATATCAGATATGAAATAATTTTGAATTACATGTGTGACCTTGTGTTGATTGTAGTAACAGGGCAACTTCTTCATGGTTGTTAATCAGGATTTAGAATATCTACATACTATATATATAGTATATACTATATACTAGATATACTAGACCTTTCCTCAGACTTATTAGTTCTCTGAAATGAGAGGTAATATGGAAGTAGTAAGCCTTGACATTTCACTGGCTTACGAGGGGCCCATCTTTGTATCTTGAATTCCTGAATCCTCCCCTCCTCAGCTTGAGTGTTGAATAGCCTGCTTTATTTAGTGTGGCCCCAGCACCTGCATGATATCTTGCCTGACTGAAGTAGTAAGCCCTGACAGTTCACCCCTTACGAGGGGCCCATCTTTGTATCCTGAATTCCTGGAACTCAAGAATCCTCCCCTCGGCTTTATCAGCCTGCCCCAGCCCACATCCTGCACGTGCATGATATCTGCCTGACCAGTCTGCCCCCTTATTGTTACTCCTGATACAATGATGGTTTTTGACTATTTAAACTGTGTGTCTACTAGGGTTCGGGGTAGCTCCTGGAACTTAATTCCAAGGTCCGCTTCCTGATTCGATTACCCGTTGTCTTGGCCTGGTGATTCTGTCCGAGTGTCCATTTCAGTATTATGAATGGAGAAGGTGACAAATCATTTAAAAAGATCATCACAGGATTTTTCTATGGATATTGTATCTAATTTGATATTTAAGCAAACAGTGTAGGAGAATCCTTTATATTTCTCTGATTATTTCATCTCTGTAACATTTGTGTTAATTTACTATATCAAGGGCATGAAGACAAGACAAAGTAGGTAACTAAAAAAGTTATTAATGAGCAGGAGCCCCTTAACCCAATTCTCAACATTGTGTTCTTTATGTTCACTGAGGACTTAAACAGAATTGGAGGTAATCTCAGAACCTTTTAATCATAATACCTTCCATTTTCAGAACAACTTAGGAAGACTTAGGCATTTCTTACTTAATAGTCTTAAACTAAAGGGATTCGTATTCTTTCAAAACAAATGAACCATATGATAGAAATTATTTTATTTTTCTGTTGGTACTATGGGATTAAAACTGAATGAGGGAGTCCCAGTATAGAAATTCAGTTCACTGAGGAAGACAAGTAACTCCTTTGTGACCTGTAGTCTCAAGCTTTCTCTGATAAGGAGTGGGTAAGTGACTTGGTCATATGGGTAGGATGTGTCAAACAGAGGGCTTGAAACTAAGACTCTCTGTTTTCAAGGTTAGCCCTCTGTTCTCTCAAATTGTCCTTTTTCAAATACCTTAGTGACTCTAAACAATGTTTTTTTTTTCCCCCAAGAAAGGAATCAGCTTCTGCTTCACTCTTGGACTAAGTTTCAATGACAGCTTTCTTTTTTCACAAGTGTAATAGCAAATCTTCCAGACTCCATTATCATTGGTGTAGTGCTTTTGTATCTTCTCCAGACAATTGTTGATTCCACTGTGAAAGAAAGTTCTGAAGCAAAACTTTCATGCTACAGTTAAAATTGTTTGCAATACAAAGGTAGTAGTGTTGAAATTAAACAGTGTGATAAGTAATGTCCTATTTTGTTATATTTTGAAAGTTATTTTAAAAAAGTAAACATGGAAATTAAAGGTAGCATCATTTTGGAGACTCAATTACCTATAAAATGTTGATATATTCAACCACACAATCTCTTGAAGTTTGAAATACAATGACATTTTAGAAATATTCTTTGAAATATACTTTGCGGGGGCATCTAGGTGGTATGGTGAATAGAGCACCAGCCCTGGAGTCAGGAGGACCTGAGTTCAAATTTGACCTCAGACACTTAACACACACACACACAAAAACTACCTATGTGACCTTGGGCAAGTCACTTAATCCCAATTACCCTACCTTCCCTCCTCCAAAAAGAGAAAAAAGAAAGAAAGGAAGAAAGAAGTATACTTTGCCATTCATCATTTATTAAAAGCTGTGGCTTAGTCTTTCTACAATATAGGGATTTGTTTACTTGCTTCCCCTTTCAGCATTTATTGGCTTTTTTTTTTTAGCATTTATAGATAACCCTGGGGGGTTAATCAAGTATGCCTTAACACCTGTAATGGGTTTTACACTTGGAGGTGATTGCCAGGAAATGAAAGACATCAATAATGCATTCTGAAAATTAACATTTTTCTTTGGGTAGGATTATTTTCACAGAATATAAGGGTATATAAGGGTATTTCATATGCAGAGATCTTGGGATAACTTCCCAAAGTGTCAGGGAAATGGTTAAAAATCTTTATGACTGACACACCTTTCAAAGATAACTGCCAATAATATTTTGATACATTTCTAAAAAGGGGTTTTATTGAAATAACTTGATTTTCTTCAGTCCTAGTTGATTTCTAATTAATTTCTTTTATCCCTATAGTATATGTTCAACTAAACTTTATTTTTTTTTTAATGTTAATAACATTAAAATTTCCTTTGGTTCCTTTTGACTTGGAATTTTTGGAAGCTGCACATTTATTTATTTATTTACTTACTTTCTTATTCATTCATTCATTTATTTTTATGTGTGTCTTCTTAAATGGACATTTTTTCTATCTTTTTCTGTCTCTGTCCTATAACTCAAATCAGTAGTTGAATATATAGAGGGTCTATAGCTGCATGAGCATAAGACACTGTTGAAGGCAGTTTTCAGATGAATAAAATAAAGGCATTTATAAGCATATGAAAATGCTCGAAATCAATATTGATTAGATAAATGCAAATCAAAACAACTCTGAGGTACCACATCTCACCAGTCAGATTGGCTAAGATGACAAAACAGGAAAATAACAAATGCTGGAGAGGATGTGGGCAAATTGGAACACTAATGCATTGCTGGTGGAATTGTGAACTGATCCAACCATTCTGGAGAGCAATCTGGAATCATTCCCAAAGGGCTATAAATGATTTCATACCCTTTGACCCAGCAATACCACTTCTAGGGTTGTATACCAAAAAGATCATAGAAGTGGGAAAAAGACCCGTATGTACAAAAATATTTATAGCAGCTCTTTTTGTGGTGACAAAGAATTTGAAAGTAAGGGGTGCCTATCAATTTGGGAATGGCTGAAAAAGTTGTGGTTTATATGTGTTATGGAATATTATTGTGCTATAAGAAATGAGGAGCAGAGGGACTTCATATTTACCTGGAGAGGCTTATAGGAACTGATGCTGAGTGAGAAGAGTAGAGCCAAGAGAAATTTGTATATGATAACAGACACAATGTATATGTGACGACCAACTTTGATAGACTGGACTCTTCTCAGCAATCCAGGCTTATAAGTCAACCCCAAAAGAGTTATGATGGAGAGAGATGTCTATATCCAAAGAAAGAACAGAGTTTGAACCCAGATGGAAGTAAACTATCTGCTCCTTTTCTGTTTCTTGTTTGGTTTTGTTTCCTCTTTCCCATTGTTCATTCCAACTGATACAATCCTTCTTTATAACCTTACTAATGCCTAATGTGAAAGTATTTGCAGATACTAAACTTGATTGTATGCAACAGGGTGTGGGGGAGAGAGAGAATTCAAAACTCAAAGAATTATGGAAATGAATCTTGCAAACTAAAAGTAAACACATTAATAAAGACCAAACAATTAAAGAAAAAATAAGATTGTTGATGTGAGAATTCACTCATAAAGGCAGAATGCAATATATTTTTGGCTTAGTATTGAAGCCCTAAAGAATTGCACACAAAGATGCTACATGACTTGCTATGGTGACATAGCAAGTAACAGACAGAAGCAAGATTTGCATTATGGTCTTTTAATTCCAATTCGCTATTCTCCTGGCTTCCCCTGACTTCCTTTAAGTCTCAGTTAAAGTCTCATATGCTACAGTAAGGCTTTCCCAGGTCTTCTTATTCTTATTTACCATCTACACACACACACACACACACACACACACACACAGATGTATGTGTATATATATATATATATGTATATATAATATACACACATATTTATACGTGTATATATGTATATATGTATGTGAGTATGTGGATACATAGATATATAGTATATAATTGTTTGCATGTTGTCTACTCTGTTAGGCTGTGAGCACCTTGATAACAAGGATCTTTTTTTCTGCCTTTCTTCGTATCCAGATAACTTAGCCAAGTACCTGTTAAATAGTAAGTTCTTTAAAAACATGATTATTGTCTTGAAATAGAAGACTCTGGTAAGTCAGCTAAAATTAGTTGAAGCCATTAACTACTTCATTAAGGTAGTAGTAAATAAAATAATTCCACAAAATCTTTTGCTTTTCTGTATATTAACAATAATCTGGCAAGATAAGATAAAGTAAGAAAGTTCATTCAAAATTGCTACAGGATATATAAATTATGTGGAAGAACAGCTACCATAATATAGACAAGAATTCTATTAATAAAATAGACTCCAGATTTAAAGAAAGACAGGCAGAAATTATTATTTAGGGTTGTCAAATGCCAATATAGCAAGCAATAATAATGCTACGTAAATCAATTTGCTTATTTATTATAATATCAAGCCACCTAAATTTGCAATACAGAAATGAACTAAACAAAAGGATAATTAAATTCATTTAGAGGTACAAAAGGTAAAGAACCTGGAGGGAAAGAATAAAAATGGAAAAAAAATCATTACCAAATTCTAAACTGCACCATAAAATAATAATATTTAATGACTATTTGGTACTATTTAAGAAATAAAAAAGAAGTAATGTAGCATTGAAGTATATATATATATATATATATATATATATATATATATATTTTTTTTTTTTTTTTTTTGTGCAATTGGGGTTAAGTAACTTGCTCAAGGTTACACGGCTAGTCATTATTTATGCGTGGGTGCTCATTTTCTGAGGCCGGATCTGATCTCGGGTCATCCAAACTCCGAGGCCGGCGCTCTTACTCACTGCGCCACCTAGCCGCCCCGAAGTATATATTTTTTGACAAATATAAAAATAACTTCTGGTAAGGAATGGCATAGGGCAAAAAAAAAAACAGTTCTTGGAAAATTATAATTTAGTGTTGATAGAAATTAGGTTTAGGCAAACATCTCACACCTTATACCACAATAAATTTAAAATGGATAAATGGCAGGTGAAACAGGTCAGATAATAAATTAGAGGAGAAAAGAAGTAGATACCTTTCGTAAATATTAATCCAACTATTGTTCTTTTCTAAGGAAAAGATACAAAGTATCTCAAAAAATAAAATTATTTTAATGATAAGAAACTAAAAAAAACACTCTATAAAATGAATGCAATTAAGATTAAAAAGGAAACTTAACAAGTAAATAACCCTAACAGCAAAATTTGCAAATAAAAATTTAATATGTCTCCTATTTACTAGAATGAAAGAATTAGAGTCAGAGAGTAAGTTGTACCTGCGTGTTTGTCTCATCTACTGCTGTGACTTCACTTTGGCCATGTGCTAGATTTCCAGTTCTATTCACGTTTTTCCCTTCCCCACTGGCAGTGCAGGAGGCAATTGAGGACAGCTAGGTTGTGCAGTGGATAGTGTATGAAGTCAGGAAAATGAGTTCAAAACCTGCTTAAGATACTTATTATCTCTGTGGCTTAGTCCCTTAAACTTCCTGTTCCTGTTTGCTCATGTATGAAAATGAGGATAATAGTAGCACCTACATCATAGGATTGTTGTAAAGAGCAAATGAATTAATGTGGAGTGCTTTAAGAACCTTAAAGTGCTATATAAATGCTCTTGTTATTATTCTTATTATTGTATCTGCTAAGTATGGAGGTTAATGTAGATGTACCTTTACAAAGGACAAGTCACTTTGTGATCAAATGAATCCTGTCCTATGAATAAACAGAAAGCCATATCCTTAAACCATTCAATATGACTCTTGCAGAGACCAACCTTCTTATGACCTTCTGTTTTCTGAAGAAAAGTAGGAGAGAGTCATCATTATGTATAATTCCTTCTACCCACACATTTAGAAGGTATCTGAAATTTGTTTGATAATTTTGGTTATTTTAAAGAAAGGTTTAAGTAGGTGTGTTATTAAGAAAAGGGGTCATGATAGTTTGGTTCCCATTCCCATTTTCATGGTTTCTAGCTTTTGGCACAAATTATGCCATTGTCATTGCTACTTTAAGTGGGGAAGCTAAACCTTAACCTTCTTTCCTTTTTTTCCCTTATCTTCCTGTTTGCCCATCAGAGGCAAGTTTTCTGGAATTGCCAACACATCACAAACACTACTTCATGACAATATAATTTGAGGACTATGGGGGAATAATTAAAGTCTATTACTTTTGCCTTCTCTACCTGTCTGATTCAGTACTTCCCCCAGCTAAATGAGTGAAAGGAAAGTTTTTACATGTGCTAATCATATTTGCAGGACAGCCAGGAAATAAAATTTTCTTCCTTCTCATAGTCACAGCTGGGTTTATGATTTTTTTCTTTTAAATATCCTCTGCCACAGACCCCTTTGTTGTTCTTTTCTATACTCTGTGACTCAAGAGTAAAATGGGACCTTTCTATGTTCATAAGTTTCTTTTTGTGTTAAGCTCATGGGGCACAGGGTCATGCTTCCAATATGTGTTTAAGCTCCACACAATTACCCTCAACCCCTGTAAAGCATGGAACAGCAGGGCAGTATTTATGACCTGTCACAATGAAAGCCACTGTCTAAGGCAACCCAACAGGAGCCCACATATTATGGAGTGTTTATAATGTATATGAAGGGACAATGCAGGGAAACATATTAAAACATCCCATTATGGCATCTTTGAATATCACTTCTTCTAGTCTAGAGTTTCTGCTCAGAAGTTAAGCTGCACAGTTTCCCAGCAGGTTACTGAAGTGGAAATTATTTCTTTCTACTTGTCAACCATCTATTATTTTCTAAACAAAATTATCACTCTACATCATGTTAAATGGGGGTGGTTGGTAGTTACTAATCTTAACCACATGGATCCAAGGGCACTTGACAAAATATTGCCCACTTTGTTCCATCAAAGCAATGCCATTTAACTTGTTTCAAAGTGAACAAAATCGTGCCCTTTGACAACAATTTGAAATCTTCAGATTATAAATAAGTTCTCCAGGTTTTTTATTTCTAATGAAAGTGGTTTGTTAAAAAAAATGATCTAGATACCATGATAATAAACTTTCAAAGTGAACACATGTAGTTGAATACAATTCTAGATTTAGATTTTTGAAAATTAGTTTTTGGGAACTATTTTACAAATTATTGGAAATGGATTTATTTTTTCCCCTAAAGATTTAATAGTAGAGTACTAGGCCTGGAATCAGGAAAAGTCATCTTCCTAAATTCAAATCTGATTTCAAACACTTATTAGCTGTGTGACCCTAGCAAGCCATTTAACACTATTTGTCTCAGTTTCCTCATCAGCGAAATGAGCTAGAGAGAGAAATGGCAACCATTCCCATATCTTTGTCAAGAAAACCCCCAATTGGTAAGGAAGAGTTTTATACAACTGAAACAACATGAGAGGACATGGGCAAGTGATGAATATGTTGTGAACTGCATCACTGGACAAAACATTCATAAGTCTGCAAAAACCATTGTGGTTTTTGTAGTATGAGAATAAAGATTGGATTCTGAAATAGGGTTTTTTTTTCATTTTTTTTTGTTTTTTGCTTTTTTGGAGGGGAATTGGGGTTAAGTGACTTGCCCAAGGTCATATGGCTACTTAGTGTTAAGTGTCTGAGGCAGGATTTGAACTCAGGTCTTCCTGACTCCAGGGCCAGTGCTTTATTCATTGCACCACCTAGCTGACGCTGAAATAGGTTTTAAAAAGGTATGAAGTATATCACCAGCTTTGACAAGCGCAGAGGTTTATCTACTATTTTTGTCTATATATCCTAAAACAATTAGTAAACATTTCTTAAGCATCTAAATGCCTATCAAAAAAAGCACTGTCATAAACTCTAGAGATATAAGAAGAAGAGGCAAAAGAGAGTCTCCTGTCCTTAAGGAACTTATAATCTAATAGGGGAAGAAAACAAACACATATTCATAAAGAGGCCATAATAGAGGAAGAAATTTAGGGAGAAGAGGCATTTTAATAAGGAAGATTGGAACAGAAGTCCTGTAGAAGATGAGATTTTAATTCAGATTTAAAGGAAGGTAGAGAATAGGAGGAAGGTAGAGAATAGGTAGAGAATAGGAGGAAGACCATTTCAGACATGGGAGAAGAGCCAGAGGAAATGCCTGGAGCAAAGAGATAAGAATGTCTTGTTTGTGGAGCAGTAAAGAGGCCAGTTCACTTGGAACAAAGATTAAGTGGTGAGTAATAATGTGTAAGAAGACTGGAATAGTAGGAACAGCCTAAATTATCAAGGACTTTGAACACCATCAGAGGATTTTGTATTTGGACTTGGAGGTGATAGAGGGTCATTGTGATGACATACAGGCTCTGGAAACCCCCTTGAGCTCTCTTTGGCCTGTACCTCATCAATTGGAGTTTATTAAGTAAGGGGATGACATGATTGTGCCCATATTTTAGGAAAATCATTTTGGTGTTTAAATGGAGGATAAATTGAAGTGAGGAGAGATGTGAGGCAGGCAATTCCACCAGAAGTTTATTGCAATAGTCCTGGTGTGAGGTGATGAGGGTCTTCACTAGGTAAGTAGCAATGTGAGAGAAAGACACATATTAGAAAGATATTGCAGAGGTGAAAATGACAGATGTTGACAACCAATTAGATATAGGGGTTATATTGGATATAATTGGATATATATTCCTCAAGATAGCGAGAAATAAAAGTTGACTCCTAGATTTTGAGCCTGAAGGACAAGGAGGATGATATAGCCCTGTACAATAATAGAGAAGATAGAAAGGTGTAGAATTTGTTATTAAATTACTTATTTTTAGTTTTCAACAATCACTTCCATAAATTTTAAATTATCTCCCCTCCTTCCCCCCTCCCTCCCCAAGATGGCATGCAATCTGATACACAATCTGATATACAGTCCTATTAAATATATTTTCACATTAGTCATGCTGCATAGAAGAATTATAACCTATAGGAAAAGCCATGAGAAAGAAAAACAGAAAACAAAAGAGAAAATAGTCTGCTTCATTTTACATTCTGACTCCATAGTTCTTTCTCTGGATGTGACTGGTCTTTTCCATCCTGTGTTCTTTGGAATTGTTTTAGATCCTTGCATTCCTGAGAAGGGCTATGTCCCTCAAAATCGGTCCTCACACACTGTGGCTGTTACTGTGTACAATGTTCTCCTGGTTCTGCTCAACAGGGTAGAATTTAGGGGTAAAGATAAAAAGTTCTGTTTTGGACATGTGGAGTTATCTATTGGAATCTCTTTCAAGATATCTGAATGGCAGTTGAAAATGTGAGATAGGAGGTCAGTAGAGAAGTTGGAGCAGGATAGCTGATTTGAGGATCATAAACATAAAGATAGTGATTAAATTCATAGGCAATGATGAAATCACAAGGCAAAGTAGTATAGAGGGAGAAGAAAAGAGGGCATATTAAAAATATACCATCAGGGGCAGCTAGGTGGCACAGTGAGTAGAGCGCTTGCCCTGGAGTCAGAAGGACCTGAGCTCAGATCCAGCCTCAGACACTTAACACATACAAACAAAAACCTAGCTGTGTGACCTTGGGCAAATTACTTAACCCCAATTGCCCTCCAAAAATCAAATATATATACCATCAGGCATGGTTAGAGGGTTGGATCTGGATGAGAATCCAAAAAATGAGACAGAGAAGGAATAGTCTTATATGTGGCAGAAAAACCAACAGAGAGAGAATAGTATCCTGAAAACCTAGAGAAAAAGAGAAATTTGTAGGAGAAGAGGGTGATAAATTGTGTTAAAGATCTTCATGCAGAAAGGTTGACAAAAATGAGGACTGAGAAAAATCCATTGGATGTGGCAACTAAGAAATCATAAGTAACTTTGGAGAGAGCTACACAATTGTTATTGATGGCTAATTCTCCCTGGAACTTTGCCATCATATTTAATGTCAAGTGTCCTATGCAAATAACATGCCCATCAGAATGCATTAGATGTCATTTAAATGATCTCAGGCTTGACACTAACCAACTACATAGATACCCCATGGCACTAAATATTCTTTCTAATATATGAGAAGATGTTGACCTGTTAATGACTCTTTTGCTGTAGCCTAACACAGTTGGATCAATGTCAGCTACTGCTTGATTTATTATAGGTATATAACAGCTAGTCTGTGGAATTTTCCATATTCTCCTTCAGTTCTTATATACATTCTTCACAATTAGTCATAGCCATTCAAAATTCCAATATTATGGGGTCAGCAAAAGGACCCTGAATATTGAATGTAGTAAAAAGGACAGAGATATAGAGAATTATGCAGTTTACAAATGTCTATCTCTGTTTCTGTTGCTAGGAGAGAAATTTAATCATTTTCTATACAGCGAATCACTTCTAAAAGTGTGATTTAATGGTTATATAGTTTATTAATAAACAGATGCTATCATGATGAGTACATTAACTGACTAGAGAACTAACCATATAATTCTACAGTTAAAAGAGAACTCAAATAATTTAGTTCTATTTCAACTTGAATCATGAATGCCATCTACAAAATTTCTGATGTTAAATCACCTAACCTATACTTGATCACCTGCAGTGACATGGAAGTCAGAGGAAAACTATTTGGGGGAAACTATTTGTTTCTCTGGATAACTTCTACTTCTAGTTTCTAACTCTGTCTTTTTAGGTCAGTCAAACAAATCTAATTCGTCTTCCAAACAGCAAACTTTCAAAAATTTGAAAACATGATTTATACCTTCCCAAATCTTTTTTTTTTAGGTCAACTTCTACATCTCTTTTAAGAGGTACATTTAAGGAATGATTTTGAGACATTTCCAATATCTGGATGTCAATGGACTTCCTGATATTTTGTATACAGTGTAGGCCACGGTGATACTCCTGAGGTAGTTGCCAGAACAAAGTACAGTGATAACAAAGCTGATATATAGCCATATGTTTTACATAATTAGCTGGAGATTGGATAAACTTTCCTCTTATACTGACATATCATATTAGTGAGTCATGTGGAGTTTCTAGACTAGTCAAACTCATGTGTGTGTGTTTGTGTGTGTGTGTGTGTGTGTGTGTAACATGAACTTACTGTCTTATCATTTTGTGAATTAGTCAATATATACCCACACATACATATATATTTGTTAAATACCTACTATGTGCCAGACCCTGTGGTAAGCATTGGGTATACAAATATGAAAATTAAAAATAAATGGTTCCTGCCTTCAAGGAACTTACAATCTAACAAGGGAAGACAATGCATGAAGGAAGTTAAACAGCAGGAATAGGTGGATAGAAGATATCTGTCACAGGGGCATGATGCAATCTAGTACAAAGGAGTACAATTAGATGAAAAATGAAGGGATGGGTTACCTGGAAAGCATTTGCTTTGCCTTCCAGTACTCCAATCAAAGGGGCAGAGGGTAGCAAGGATAAGGGTCATGTGTGAATACTAGGGCTAATGTAATCTTGAAGGATCATGTGTTTCTGGATGGTGAGATTTGTGGGGGAATGATGGAGTCTAGTCCATTCCAAAGGATGACATGTTTCCCCTCCCTTTTCTGTACTTCTAAAATTGATTGTTAAGTCAAAGTGACGTACTTTACATTTATATTTTTGAAATTCCATCTTATTTTCTTTCACCTATCTTTCTAGATTTGAGTCACAGTTCTAGAACTGGAAGGACACTCAGGGGCCATATAATCCAAATCCCTCATTTTACAGTTGAAAAAAAAGGAGACCTAGGCAGACTAAATTATTTTAGAAGAGTCACATAGGCAGTAAGCATCAGAGGTAGGGCATGAACACAGGCTTTCTTTCTCTAGATACAGTTTTCTTTCCATTCCATAATGCTAGATATTTATTTATCCCATATATTTTCACCTGTCATATATTCCATTCTTCCCAACTGTGTGTGATAAAAAATGTTATGAGTAAATAAATTCCTTCATATTATAGGTAACAAGGCCAAAGAAAGATCCTTGTGATACTTAGCTAGTCTACTCCTAATTTGCATTGATTCATTAATTATCTTTGGAGTTACCAATAATATCTAATTGGGTGGCATTGGGACTTAATACAGGGTAAATTTGTAAATACAAGGGATTTACAAATTCTGGAATACTATCTCCACAGCATTCTCAAGAATCAGCAATATAGCAATTGTCAGAAAAAGATGGAATTAGTCTAGTACAACTTAGTTGAATATATGCTATCTTTTAGTGATGCTTGTTTACCTTTCTTAGTGCTCATGTACCACTTCCCTAAAAATATGTTCTGCATTATTTCCATTAATCTATATCAATCCCAGTAGCTAGTAGGTTAAAAAAAAACAGTCTTTTTTTGAAAATCAAGACAGTATTTATCGTTAGTATTATGGCACCTCTTATATTTTCCATTGTTCTCACTAATTTGCTCAGCAATCATACTCAAAAATTCTTTCAGCACACTATGATATTTGTCCACTTCAAGTAAATCAGATTCATTGAAAGAAACTAATTACTTTTTCCAACTCCAGTTTCACACCACTAGTAATCAGGTTTTGGCGTCATCCATGTTGTAATTAAGGTGTAAAAAGTATTTCAAAAAACAGATTTAAAGCTGAAAGGGACCTCAAAAATCATCCAGTACAGTTCCTTCATTTTATATATAAGGACACAAAGGCTCAGGAAGATTAAAGATTCACCCAAGGTCATATAGCTAGTATCAGATATTAGATTTGAACCTAAGTCATCTGACTCAAAAGCTAGTGGTATTTCTACTGCACCAAAGATTTCTCTGGGGACACAGAGTTGGATAAGATGACTTTTGTGATCCCTTGTAATTGTAAAATTTTGTGGATGGTGATAATGAAATTCAATGTGTTTATTATTTAAATAAGACTGAGGATATAATTCAATATTTTAAAATAATTGAACAAAAACAATCAAACATCTAAGGTTGTTGTGAGGAACAAATGAGATAATATTTGTAAAGTATTTACTTAGCACAGTGCCTGATGCCTAGAAGGTGCTTAATAAATGTTTGTTTGCTCCCTTATTCTCTTTCATTATCTGTAAAGTTGCAAGAGGTTATTTTCTAATGTCCTAGCATGTCAATGTTCGAGGAAATAAAAAAGTGTATTGAATTTCTGATTAGTCGATCTAATATAATCATTATGATGACTGAATAAGTACATTCCTAGTATCTGAGATTCTCTCAATAACTTAATATGACTATTTGGCAATAGCATATATTATTTGGTTCTCAGCCTCCAGCCAATGTCATGTGTTCAAAGAATTTGGAGCTGGAAAGTAAATTAAAAATCATTTAGTTCAACACTCCTGGTTTTACAAATGAGGCCCAGAGAAATCATGTGACCACATGACTAAAGTCACACAGAAAAAGTCAGTATTCAAACTCTTATGATTCAAAATACTATTCTCTCTTCCCCTATACTATGCATCTTCAATTAAATGAATTTCTTAATAATAATGGGCATGATTTAGGCTAATATTAACCAGTGATGATTATTTGGAATTCATTCTCACTATTTACCTTGCTGGGGTGCTTTAATGATTTTTGTCCTATACTAATAATTGTTAACGTTTGAGTATTTGCTCAAAGATGCTGATGATGTCTGAATAGGGTGATTCTTGATTTATGCAGCTGCATTTTTGTATTTAATCATACATTAGTCATGTGGGATTGGAGCTGATTCTGGAGAATCTAAGGCTTGGGTTTATTTTCATGAAAGCTCAGAGATGGAGATTTGAAAGCCATCCTATTGCTTCGTAACACCAGTTATGATAGTTTAATGATAAAATGGCCTTTTAATTAATGTCCAATGGAGTATATGTTTCAAATAAAAGAAAACTCTTGAATTTATTTGTTGCCTCTCTTTATGGGCAAAAGTAGAATTTAAAGGATCACTTTAAATGCAGTTTTACTCTAAAAGAAACAAAAGCCTATTAATTTATATGCATTACTAAGGAAATGCATTTAGATAATGTAGTATTTTTATAAAGAGTTTTGCCTGCATGTGAAATTCCCAGGTATTTTAATCAAGCAATTTCCCTTGAACTGTATATCAGAAGCACTTTAAACATTACTGCAATACAAATTATTAATGGAAAGAGTAGGGGAGAAGGAGACAAGATCTATAATAACAGCATCCTGAGTATATTGGGTTAAGATTAAGAAAATACATGGTCAAAAAGTAACTTAATTGGATGTTTACCCTAGAAGAATTTGTGGTTAGCAAAAAGAATAACATCAATCAAGATGTAAAGTAAATAATAGATTATTGATTCTACATCATGCAGGATCATACCGAGAGGTATTACTTGACCTTCACATGCAAAATAATCAGATTTATATAGCACTCTATATTTATACAGTTATTTCATATTAAGTATAAGCTATGAGGGTGGCTAGGTGGCGCAGTGAGTAGAGTGAAGGCCCTGGAGTCAGAAGGACCTGAGTTCGGATCCATTCTCAGACACTTAACACATGCAAAAACCTAGCCATGTGACCTTGGGCAAGTTACATAACCCCAATTGCCCTCCAAAAAGTATAAGCTATGGAAAAAAAGAGCACCTCCCAGACCATTAGCCCTCTGTCCAACCTGGTCGCCACAGGCAGAATACAGCAAGTCAACATTTATGGAGGTGCATATTGGCATGCCTCTGAAAGTGCTGGAGCCCTGGGCTCCTCAGTAGCTGCAACTACTGAAGACACAGAAAAGAAAGTTCTCATCACCAATGTCTGTCTGAATGACAAAGTTTGCATGCACTATTAAATGGTTCAATATCAGAAACTGATAAGATTTTATTCATGGAAATGATATTAAAGAAGGTGCCTTCCCATATATGTTACTTCTGCTCCCTAAGGATCATTGACCTTTCCATTTATCTTGCAGCCAAAGGCTCATATATGTGGCACATTAGGATGTGAGCTTTATGCAGGGCCTGTCTTGTATTTGCAAATCTAGTGCTTTGCACAAAGCAATTTTTATGTTTTTCTTCTGTTCATTATCTATAATGGCATATAGACAGGAAGATAGATATAGATATAGATAGATGCATACATATGCAAATATATACATATAAACAATCATGTTTTATATATACATATATGTATATATCTATTATCTTTATATATCTATCTCTCTGATATATGTGTGCATAAATATGTATATATTTTTAAATTTTTATTTCTAAAAAGATGTTTACATATTGTCTCCCCATTAGACCAGTACCTCTTTGAAAACAGGACTTTTAACTTTCTTTGCATCCCTATTGCATAGGACAGTATATGACCCATGAAAGGAACTTAATACATGTTCTTAATTGATTGATTAAATATTTCTGATTAGTTTATTGATTTATCTCATTTGATCCTTCAATAAAACATGTGAGGTAGATAGTGAAATAATTATAATTCCTATATTGCAGATGATGAAACAGACTTACAGTAAAGTCACTTCTTATACCCATGAAGGGGAAGAAGACACTTAAATTCTGACTCTTAGTCCAGGACTTATTCTAGCAACACTCATAGGTAATATATGTCAAAGCAACCAACAATTTATTTTCAGAGATATGATATGAACAACTGTGACTGGCATTTTTTTTTCATTTCCCAATCAGTTCAATAATTTTCTAACTTTATTTTTTCCTATGATTTAACCCCCTTTCCATATTCAAGGATCTTAAGAAACCCAAGGAGCCCTGGCTTTTTGAAAACTTTTAGTTATAATCAAAGGAAATGCACACACATATATGTATACACATGTGTGTACACACAAACACATATACACATATGTATGTCTATATATGTGTGTATATACACAGAAATAGGATACCACAAAACATGACCTATTATTAGCTTTTTATTTAGCAGCTGTTTTCTAGCCTTTCTTACTGTGTAAATACATTTAACTGTTGAGAAAAAAATTTCACTTTTAAGCAATATTCTAGTTGATATTTCAAAATCCTGGTCCAGGGACCCAAAGACCCTATTGAAAGTGGACTTAAATTAATGTTTAATGGTAGTGAGACAGATTTTAGAGAATGCATAGATATAAGGGCAATATCACAACAACAGGACCCAGAATACTTTGGTCCCTTTGTGGAGTCTTCAGGCAGTTTTCATTAGATGTAGCTCTGTGCTGGTCTCCAAATATTGATGCCCTCCTAGAATCTGTAACATAACAGAAGGTTCTTTAGAAGGGGCTCCAATACTTGAATTTGCTGTCATACTTGGGTGGCCATCTTTCTGCCACATGCAAGTTCTTCCTCTCTTCTTTGCCACTACCACTTCCAGCTGCTGGCGGTTCCATTGAAGTCTCTGATGATGGATCTGTTAGTCACCTACACTCTTACCCTAGAATACACATTTACCTAAAAATAAGAAAGACTAAAAACAAATGAAACAGAAGTGACATGCTCATAGACACATGGGAACTACATGGAAGGTAATGGACCTACCCTTCCTCACTCTCTGCAGGCCTATCTACCTCACTGCCAGGAAGGGAATGTACAGTTCAACATGTTTCCCTCATCTTTCTCTCAAAATAATAATCAAATCATTGCTACCATTGATATTTTTTAAAAAGTAAGAAAATCACTCATTCCCTTTGACTACCAAGACCAGAGCTCCCTTTGTTGCCCACCCCTATCCTAAATATGCTGTCTTTTCCAGGGCATTTTCTACCTTACTTTTATATCCTTACTATCATATAACAGATCTTGAAGCATAGTATGCACATGGAAAAAACTTTTTTATATGTTCCTTCACTCATTCATTCATGATTTCTCTACCAACTCTCCTATTTATTGAACTAAGAAATTAATACTATTCCTTTAGTATGAAAATTCAGTTTCACCTAAGCATTTCCAGGGTTGTCAGTCCATGTGGTTACTTGAAAAATTATAAGACTTTTTGTCAATGCAGAGTACCAGCTCCTCAATCACATATAACTAGAAATAGACTCCGCAAAGTTCCAAGTGTTATAGTAGAAAGAGGCAGGGAATAACAGGTTTTATACAACTCATTAAAAAGTTTAAATCTGAGCATGCTTGAAAGATTAGGCCCTAGGGGCGCTAAGTGGGGCAGTGAGTAGAGCGCTGGCCCTGGAGTCAGAAGGAACTGGGTTTGCATCCAGCCTCAGACACTTAACACACACAAACAAAAACCTAGCTGTGTGACCTTAGGCAAGTTACTTAACCTCAATTGCCCTCCAAAAAGGAAGAAAAAAAAGAGAAAGATTAGGCCCTCATTGCTTAGTCCCTAAACTACAAGTAAAAACAAGGTAATTTGAGGGGAGATAAAAAATAACAACAACAACAACAAAAAAAACAAAACAAAACAGGTTTTATATAGGAAATATTGCAAAGATACTACATGAATTCATAAAACTATAGTAGGTTGCCAGAACTACAGGTATATTAGGTTTCAGAAAAGGGTACAGATAAAATTAGTGAGTCTACTAAGAATGAAGTAGTGGCTGAAAATTATGAAATCTATAAGCCTAAGAGAAGACTGATTCACTTAAAAGACATCATAATTAAAGCCTAGCAGATCATAATTCACTTGAAGAGAATAATAAAGAAAAGAAACAGCAACCAAACTACATTACATTACTGCTGAAAGAGCGATCAATTAAAATAAATCCTTAGAAAGAAGGAAAAAGAGGGAGGAAGATAATAAAACATGCCACCTCTTTCTTTTAATCAGAGCTTACAACAAAATTTAGCTTTTTTTTTTTTTACTGCTAGAAGAAAGGTTAAAAAAACCAAGAAGAGTTTGCATGAAAAAAGAAAGAAAAAAGGTAATATAGACAAAAAAGATACTATAAATAAGTAAATGCAAGAAAATTTCATTGTCACAATTGATAAGATTTGCAGGGTGTTTCTTGTTTTAAAAGAAATATGAGAACAATAGTTGCTGCTTTACTGTACTCTGAATAATGTTAAATAGTCAAGACAAATATTACAAAGCCATTACTGGCATTTGTGTATTTATCTTGGCCATTTTAATGGCATGAGGTGGTGGGAAGGAAAGTAGAAGGAAATATCACATAAAAATTGGTAAAGAATGCCTTAATGAATGAATGAATGAACGAACAAAAAAGTTTTTCCATGTGCACACTATCTTTCAGGATCTGCATTAGATGCTAGTAAAGTTGTAAAAGTAACATAGAAAATGCCCTGAAGGAACTTACATTCTAAAGGAAAAGACAGCATATTTAGGGATAGAGAGGTCAATAAAGGGAGATGGGGTATTAGTAATCAAAGGGAATGAGTGAAACCATGGCCTATCAATTTTCTTACTTTAAAAAAAAGTATCAGTGGTAACAGAGATTTGATTATTATTCTGAGAGAAAGATGAGGGAAGCATGGTGAGGTGTATACCCCACAGGCATCAGAGCAGTTGGCAAACTACCCAGCTAGTCACTGGTTTCATTGTGGCTGCTTGAATGAGATGTAAAGCATCATCTGTCTAGAAATGACTGGATATAGTGGGTTGGTGAATTTGTATTCATGCACCCCTAATCAGGGAAACAGCCCCAGATGGGAGTTCTAAAGCTAAAGAGATTAAGTAACCATAAGGAGAAGAGAGATTATGGTCCAGACTCATCCTGTTTTGCCTTGGATGGAATTTTATATGTACATATACACATAAAAATATGTGTGTAAACACACACACATGCACACACACACAAATTTAAATGTTTCCCAATTACATTTAAAAACATTTTCAACATTCTTTAAAAAATTATTTTTGAGTTCTAAATTCTCTTCCTATTTCTTTCCCCTCCCATAGCTCTTAAGAAAACAAGCAATATGTCAGTTATATATGTGAAGTCATGCAAAACTTATGTCCATATTAGCCATATTACAAAAGGAAATGCACACACCAAAAAACAAGAAAAAGAAAGTGAAAAAGTACTCTTTGGTCTGCATTCAGAATAGTTCAGTTCTCTCTCTGGAGGTGTATAGCGTTTTTCATCTTTGGTACCTTGAAAATGTCTTGGATCATTGTCTTCATAAGAATAACTAAGTATTTCACAGATGATCGTTTTTACAATATTGCTCTTACAACATACAATGTTCTGTTCTGCTCACTTTAGTTTGCATCAGTTCATATAAGACTTTACAGGTTTTTCCTGAAACAATCCTGCTAGTCATTTCTTATAGCAAAAATATATTCTGGCACAATCATGTATAACAACTTGTTCAGCCTTTCCACAGTTGATGGGCGTCCCCTCAATTTCTAATTATTTGCTGCCAAGAGAAAGCTGCTATTAAAAGTTTTATACAAATACGAACTTCTCCCTTCTTGATCTCATTGCAATACATAACTAGTAGTGAAACGTATACACAGTTATATCTTTTTAGTGTGGACACAAATTATTGTCCAGAATGGATAGAAGTACTCTGCCAACAGTGCATTCGTGTTTCTATTTTCCCACATTCCCTACAGCATTTGTCATTTCCCTTTTCTGCTATATTAGTTGATCTGATGGTATCATAGGTGAGATGGTATCATAGTTGTTTTAATGTTCATTTCTTATTTTTTGTTTTATTTTTTTATTTCTTTATTTTTAAACAAATGCTTTATTAACTTCTGTATTACATGATACATTTCTGCCAGATTTTGAGTTACAATCATTTTCCCCCCATTATTCCCCTACCCAACCTCCCAGAGTAGCAATCCCACAAGATATCGCTTCCTCCAATCTGCTCTCTCCTGTACCTTCTCCCATACCCCCATCGACTTTTCCATTAGAGGAAGGTGAATCTTTGTGTCCCAATGCCTGCATATCTTATCTCCCTATTATAAGCAAAAGAGTATTAATAATAGTATATATATATATATATATATATATATATATGTATATATTTGAAACATTTAATGTTAAGACCTCGAATTTCAGATCCATTTCCTTCCTCCCTTGTCACCCATTCCCTCTTGGGAGATAAGTAATTCAGTATATGTTGTACATGTCTAGCTATGCAAAACATTATCATAGTAGATATATTGTACAAGGCTGCTTATAATTCCCTCCCACTCATCCCACTCCCCACCTGGTCCATTCCCTACATGATCCTGTCCCTCTTCTATAGTGGGTACTTCCAACCTCCCCTCCCCCCAAGGATGGCCTCCCATCCATCATCCCTCCTCTCATCCCCCTTCCCCCTATCCTGCTGCAGGTTGAGATATCCCATTTAGTATGTATGTCATTCTCTCCCTGAACCAAATTCAATGAGAATGTGGTTTTGCCTTTTTTGCCTTCCTATTCTCCCCCTCCCTTGCAACCACTTCCCCTACATGAGATAGTTTACCCTACCCTGTCTCTCCCCATCTCCTCTTGCCACTTTCCTCTCTCACCTCATAATTTCATCCCTTGAGTATTCTCCCTTCCCAACAAATTCAACCTATGCCCTCTATCCATATATAACTGTAACCATATACACACACATTCACAGATGTATTCATATGACCACACACCCTTCTTCCATTATTTTCATAGTGAGAAAGATATCATCAGTCACAGTTATTGCTTTTCCATATTGGAATGTAAATAGTTCAACGCTGATAAGTTACTTTGATTTCTTTTCCCTGATTACCTTCTCAAGCATCTCTTCCTTCTTGTGTCTGGATGTCAAATTTTCTATTCAATTCTGGTTTTTTCCTCAAGAATGCTTGAAAGTCCTCTATTCCACTGAATGACCATATTTTCCCCTGAAACAAAATACTGTTTTGCTGGGTAGGTGACCCTTGGGTTCATTCCCAGTTCTTTTGCCCTCTGGAATATCATATTCCATGCCCTTCTATCCCTCAGTGTAGAGGCTGCCAGGTCCTGGGCTATTCTGATTGTGTTTCCACAATATTGAAATTGTTTCTTCCTGGCTGCTTGTAGTATTTTCTCCTTGATCTGGGGATTCTGGAACCTGGCTATAATATTCCTGGGAGTTTTCTTTTTGGGATCTTTTTCAGGAGGTGATCTGTGGATTCTTTCAACCTCTATTTTGCCCTCTGGATCTAAAACATCAGGGCAGTTTTCCTTGAGAATTTCTTGAAGGGTGATTTCTAGGTTCTTTCTTTGATCATGGCTTTCAGGTAGTCCAATAATTTTTAAATTGTCTCTCCTGGATCTATTTTCCAGGTCAGTGGTTTTTCTCATGAGATATTTCACATTGCCTTCTAATCTTTCATTTGTTTGGATCTGCTTAACAGCATCTTGATTTCTCATAAAGTCATTAGCTTCCATTTGCTCCAGTCTAACTCTGAAGGAATGAATCTCCTCAGTGAACTTTTGAGATTCTTTTTCCATCTGGCAAATTTGACTTTTTAAGGCATTCTTCTCCTCATTGCCCTTTTGGGCCTCCTTTGCCATTTGAGTTCGTCTATTTTTTAAGGTGTTGTTTTCCTCAGTCAGGCTGTTGACACACATTTCATACTTTTCCTGCATCCATCTCATTTCTCTTTCCAATTTTTCCTCCACTTCTCTTAATTGAATTTTAAAGTCTTTTTTAAGCTCCTCTATGGCCTGCAACCCACTCACGTTTTCCCATGGGGTTTTTGGAGCAGTATTTCTGTCCTCACAGTCCTTTTCCCACTCTATGCCCCCAAAATAGGAGTCTATGGTTGCATTTTTCTGTTTCCTTTGCCTTGGCATGTTGCCACTTAATTGCTTGACTTTTGGGCTTGTTGCCACACTATGGCTTTAAGGCCAGATATAGGAATTTTTGTCCCGAACGTGTGGGGGGTAACTTCCCATTTCTAGCAAGATATAAACCCACCCACGACTTCCACCCTAGATCACAATCCAGATCCAGGTAGGTTAAAGCAAGAGTGATTACCCCCCCCCCCAAGACTGATCACTGGATCTCCCTACAATTTGCAGTCCGGGAGCTGGAGCTGCCTCTGAAAACTACAAAATGGCGTGTCTCCTCAGAGGCTTCTAGCCCCCAGGGGAGGGAGCCAATGCATTCCCCAAATACCGGTCCCAAATCCATAGGACACTAACCTCTTTCTTTGTCCTAGGCATGTCTATGTTGATAATTCTGGAGTCGCCACAGCTGATGGTGTTTTGGGGTTCCTCCAGCTGGCTGCTGGCCCTGCTGCCCTATGGCTAAAACCTCGGCTCACGTGGACCTGGGCTCGGCTCGGCTCCCCACTCTCTGCCAGGTCCCAGACTGCTGCACTGTTCCTTCTTGCAGGGCTGCTGGGCTGTTGTCAGTGGGAGGTTAGCTTCTCTGTGTCATTCTGTGGGTGCTGGGGCTCCAGAATTTTTTCGGAGTCGCCTTTTATATAGTTTGGGGGGAATCTGAGGGCAGAGTGGCTTGGAAGAGCTGTTTCTACTCCTCTATCTTGGCTCCACCTCTAATGTTCATTTCTTTAATAAAGAGTGATTTCAAAAATTATTTCATGTGACTATTGATGGCTTCTATTCATTCTTCTGAAAACTATCTGTGTATAATTCTTTAACCATTTATCAATTAAGTAATATCTCTTGTTGTTATAAATTAGCCCCACTTCTTTAAGTGTTTCAGAATTGAAACCTTTATCAGAGAAACTTGCTACAAAATTTTCTGCTTCCTGTTTCTTTTTTTTAACTGCCCATATTAATTTTGTATATGTCAAAACTTTTAAATTTCATTTAATCAAAATTATCTACTTTACTTACTGTGATTCTATCTATTGTTTTACCACAAGCTTTTCCCTTATCTGTAGATCTGACAAGTAAATTTTTTTCTATGTTCCCATAATTTAACTTTGAAGTAATTCTTTGTATCTAAATCATTTATCCATTTTGAACTTCTCAATCTGGGACTTCTGGAACCTGGCTATAATATTCCTAGGAGTTTTCTTTTTGGGATCTTTTTCAGGAGGTTATCAGTGGATTCTTTCAACCTCTATTTCCCCCTCTGGGTCTAAAACATCAGGGCAATTTTCCTTGAGAATTTCTTGAAGGATGATTTCTAGGTTCTTTCTTTGATCATGGCTTTCAGGTAGTCCAATAATTTTTAGATTATCTCTCCTGGATCTATTTTCCAGGTCAGCGGTTTTTCCCATGAGATATTTCACATTGTCTTCTATTCTTTCATTTGTTTGGATCTGTTTAACAGCATCATGATTTCTCATAAAGTCACTAGCTTCCATTTGCTCTAGTCTAATTCTGAAGGAATGATTCTCCTCAGTGAGCTTTTGAGATTCTTTTCCCATATGGCAAATTCAGGTTTTTAAGGCATTCTTCTCCTCATTGCCCTTTTGAGCCTCCTTTGCCATTTGAGGTAGTCTATTTTTTAAGGTGTTATTTTCCTCAGTCAGCCTGTTTCTCTCATTTCATATTTTTCCTGCATCCTCATTTCTCTTCCCAATTTTTCCTCCACTTCTCTTATTTGGTTTTTAAAATCCTTCTTAAGGTCCTCTGTGGCCTGTAACCTGCTCATATTTTCGTTTGGGGCTTTTGGTGCAGGATTTCTGACCTCACAGTCCTCCTCCTGTTCCATGCTTCTATCCTCTTTGCCGCCAAATTAGGAGTCTAATGTTGAATTTTTCTGTTTATTTTGTTTCCTTTGCCTAGGCATGTTGCCACTTAATTACTTGACTTTTGGGCTTGTTGCCACAGTAGGATCTGCCACCAGACAGGGGAGCTTCTGTCCCAAAAGTTGGGGTCTTCACAACTGATGGAGGTATTTTGAATTTTTCTTAGTGTATGGACTGAGATGTTGGTCTATGACTCCTTTCTGCCAAAATGTTTTTCAGTTTTCCAAGCAATTTTTTCAAATGGTGAGTTCTTCTTCCAACAATTCTTTTTCTTTTTTTTTCTTTTTTTTGGAGGAGGGAAGGTAAGGCAATTGGGGTTAAATGACTTGCCCAAGGTTAAACAGTTAGTAAATGTGTCAAGTGTCTGAGGTCGAATTTGAACTCAGGTTCTCCTGACTCCAGGATTAGTGTTCTATTAACTGTGCCACTTAGCTGCCCCTCCAACGGTTCTTATATAGAAATTAACTCATTTGGAGATATATTAGTTCTTTTAGTTAGAGGAACACAATTTATGAATTAGCACTCTAGTATTGCAAAAGAGTATTTTCTCTTCTATGCATGATTATTGACAATTTTCTATTTGTTTTGTATGTTTATAGGGAAAGCTATTATTCTATATTGGGCAATGAACGAGATCACGGAACAGTGAAAATGATTTGTTCTTTAGGACAAATAGGTCCTAACAGCCTATTTCCTATATGTGATCTTCCCAGGTTGGTCAGAGGAGAACTGATGGCCTTCTCTGGTGCTTAGTCATGTCGATGTGGATCTCTGGCTTCTGTTACATCTATTCTCCATAACAAATGTGCACTAGATATCACTTTTCAGTCTGGTCCCTAGTGATGATCATTCAATACTGGTGAGTGAAAATTTATGTTACATCACATTTCCTATACAAGTCTTACTCTGATGTCTAATAGTCATGTGAAGAAAGCCCTAAGCCTTCTAGAAGACTATATTAGATCAGAGCAACTACTAGCACATTTTACCAAACTATAAAATCTTCCACTATGGCACAAGGGAAGACTTTGATACTGCTATCCTTGAAAACATCATAATTAATTTGAGAGTGGATTATTTCATGGGCTTTTGGACCAATAGGACATGACTATGATAAAATAACACTTGAAGGAATCTTATTTATTATTAAACTGGCATGTTAGTACCATTCAAAGGTGAGGAATGCAGAAAATTCTTTGTGTTCAGTCAAATAGGAAGAAAATACTTACCACCCCTTGGAGTTAGAGTAATAGACTAGTTTTCAAAACCATGTTGGGATCAGAAAAAGGAAATAATGAGGCTAAAGTTAAAAACATGGATGACTTTGGATTTTTCTTTAATGTTACCAGTGGTATCCACATTACACATTCCTCTAAAGAAATCGATCTCACAAGTGCCACTTAAATACAATCAGGTTTAGTCTTATAAATAGGTAATTCACTTGCATTTTCTGAATTTTGGTTATCCCATGCAGACTTTTAGACCTTGAAATTCCCTTTCTATCAAGTGTTCCTCTTACTTGCCTTAGTAATTTGAGTATCACATTCACCCTGATACAAAATAAGCATCGCTTTATGTTTTATGCTTGTTTTCCCTATAACTTCAACTTCACATACCTGGCTCCTGGCAAGGAGTCTTTTCCCATTTGGGAGTGTGTCTAATCACTGGGTCTTCTTCTGGAGAGATGTAACAGACTCTTCTGAGCTCCCAAAATGACTGCTTATAGTACCTGAGTTTGAATCTCACCTGTGGCACTGATTTGCTATGTGTCTATGGGCAAGTAAATTACCTTCCCTTAGACTCACTTTCATTATTTCTAAAATAAACATAAAAAACCAGTGTTTTGTAAACCTTAAGGCATGAGAGTTATTCAGAAGTGCACTTGTGTTTGTTGAACCATGCCCTTAGTTAATACCTTTTTATATTCCTCCATCCCCCATGGAGAGTCAGGTGCATGATGAGGGAGTTGTTTCAGATTAGGGATACTATATCCAACCACTTTCTGCCACCAAGATATGGATTTCTAATCAGGAATGCAGCTACACAGAAATGAGCCTATCTACTATCATCTTCTATCCCCAAACCAACTATAATGTACCTTGGTCAAAGAGTTCACCTTGTCTCAATTATAATATATTTGGAAGCGTCTGCTTATGGACACAGTTCTAGATAAAAGAGAATAAGCAACCCAGAGTCCTTTTGCTTCTTCCTTTTCACCATCCAATGGCAACCAAAGCAATCCACGGCAATTAACATTGGTTAGAAGCTAGGAGAATGAACCCCTTCAATTCCAAGTGAAGAAATGTCTTGGAATGCTCATTTAAATATAATTATTGTTTAACTTAGGTTTATCACCCTTTAAAAGAAAAATATTCCCCTCCCATATAGCTTGACTGGGAGGGCGTGTTTAGTATATTCGAGGTAGATAACTTCTCCCCATATAGGTCTTATTGGATACACTAAAAGTTGCTATCTGACATTAGCTGGACCTTCACTGCAATATGGCAATCTTTTTCTCAATCTTAATTGATTTTCCATCCTACTTCTCATAGTCATTACAAATCTTTTCACTCCTCAAGAATCATACCTCTTAGCTAAGAACCTTAACTCTTAAATTACTAAAAAAATTGATATCAATTTCCAATTAATTTTATTTTCTCCTCTTCAACTCTAATTCTCCTGACATCATCCTTTATTCTTAACTCTTTTCCTGGTGAGCCATAATGAGATATTCCTTCTCTTTGACAAGGCCAATCCATCTATATATGCCCTCAAACCCAGTCCAGTCTTCGACTAACTGTCTCTTCAATAAGTCTCTCCCTTTAATCTTTGATAACTTCTTATCTACTGGTTCTTTGCCTACTGCCTTTAAACATTTTCAAATTTTCTCAGAAAAAAAGAAAACCAAAATATCAAAATCAAAAACTTGTTACTAGACTCTACTGATATTCTATATTGTGAGGTTAGTGAGTCTTCTTCCACAAGTACATGACAACATGAAGAAGTGTTGTATTATAGTATCAGTGACCCCATGAGTGGTACTAGATTGCAGATGGTGCAACCCTAAGCATGTATCTAATAGCCATGGATATTGTACATTATGTACATATGGCTTAGCTTATGTGTACAGAACTTATCCTATGTCTCCTTTATTTCCAGTCAAAATTCTAGGAAAAAAGGTTTCTATGTCAGTTATTTCCTCTTCTCCTCAGTCCTCACTCCTTTTTTTTTTTTTTTTTTTTTGCAGTTTGGATTTTTACTTCATCATAATCCTTTTTATCTTTGGATACAATGTAAACTCATCTCTTTGACTTTCTAATGTTTAATTCATATCATGAACCCTTCCTATTTTTCCAGCTTTATTATATATCACCTCCTTTTCCACATTGTACTAGCCAGCTAAACTGAATTTCTCCTTGTCCTTCACACATAACATTCCATTTTATGTCTCTTGTTTTTGTACTGGTTTTTTACCTTGCCTAAAATTTTGTCCTTCCTCACTCCTACTTCATAGAATCCATCACTGTATTCCAGATTCAAATACCACGTTCTAAATAAAGCCTTTCATTATCTGCTGTGAGCACTCTCCCTCTCTAACTAGGTTGTATTAAACTACCGTGTATTTATTTTTTTGCATTTTCTCCACATATCCTTGTATGGGTACATGTTAATTGTTATATGTTATGTCTTATTGCATATAACATATTGAATGTTACATGTTGTTTCATCCAAAATAATATAGTCATTGAGAGTAGGACTCATTAAAATTCTTTACCTTTGGTAGCACTAGCACTTGGAGCAGTAAATGTCACATAGTAATTAACACTTAATTGATTGTATTATGGGAGTTTCAGTGCTAGTTGTCTGGGTGTCATCATTGGTGAGAATAGATCAAATGAGTTAATATACAAAGCATTTTGTGAACCTTAAGGCCTTATATAAATTCTAGCTCTATATTCATCATCATCATCATCATCATCATCATCATCATCTCATCAATCTTCCATGCGGCACCACTCTAGTACTTCTTGGAACACAAATTGGAGAAAGGGTTTATCTAGACCAGTGCTTCCCGTTTAGGGATTTGTGAGCCTCTTGGGAGTTCATGATCATGGTCAAAGGATTTCACCCTAAAAAATCTTTAATGGTTCCTTAAAAATTAAATGACAGAGGATATTATGTGTAGTATATTAAATCATCTTGAGTGTTCATAACACCTTTATTGTTGTTGTTGTTATAAAAAAGGGTTAAAGGAAGAAAATAATGGGAAGAATTGATCTAGACCTTTATTTCCCTCACTGTTGTTTTAATGTCATTCCTTAAAAGTAAAGTTTTTTTTTACTTGAGTTGAGGTCAAATTGCTTTCATATATAGGAGGTTCACTTCTCCAGGTCCTTGCATGCAGAACCAAACATTTTTTGGGGTAGTAGAAAATTGGATCAAATGACATTCCACCTCCCCACAACCAAAACAAACTGTACTTTGCAGGTAATAACAATTGATAAGCATGCTACTGATATTACTTGTTTTTTTTTTAACATATCTCTCTCACTCCATCACCTCAAAACAAGAGGACATATGTTAAATTTACAGTAATTAAAATGGCAGCAAGAAGATGAAAAAAATGGGAAACATTTCTACATAGGAAAAATTTTTTTTTGATATAACAGTGATATAACAGGTCTACAAAACACCTTTAACCACACTATATAAAAACCATGTTGACAGGCTTGTGTTTTAAGTTTCTATAGCTGTACCTTCTGTCCTATCCTCTCAAGGCACCGATTCATTTTGAATACATCAAACTGCTTAAAAGAAACAGGAATCCTCCTGTTGGATTGACCACTGTATTCTCCTAGATATGTAACAGAAAAGTACAACAATTACTTTAAGGGAAAGACCTCAATGAAGAGTTAGTCAAAAAGAAAGGAGTTTCCATGCCTGAGAAAAAGGAGGATAGGAGCTCAGTTATAGTCTCTTTCCCAGAGAGTTTTCTCTCAAAAAGGAACCTATCAATCCTAGACACTTCTCAACTCATGGAAATAGAGGGTGCTTAGAATTAGGGTTCTAGGCAAGAGAAAATCTGTCCTGTAAAATCAAAAAGAGAAATGGTAAAACAGTAAACAGTCTAATACAAACTACTGGACTAAGATTGAAATAGGCAAGGGCAAGTCAAAGATTCAAGATAAGATCATCTATAAACTCATTCCCCAAAAGGACAAGTCAATTGTAAGTCTCATAAATGAGAAAGGAAAAATTCTAGAAAGGGAAGCACATCAGTAAATAAATATTGTATATAAAGAAAATCAAATATTTTGAAGAGAAAAAGTAGGGACAATAGATTCTGTGGGTCCCCCAGAAATAATGGAATAATAACAAGAAACCCCCAAATAATTCAAAATCGAAATAGAATTATTAAGGGAAAATTATATTATCCAAAAAGAAGAAGAAAATATCAGGGTAGCTAGGTGGTATAGTGGATAGAGCTCTGGTCCTGGATTCAGGATTACCTGAGTTCAAATCCATTCTCAGACAATTGATACTCACCAGCTGTGTAACCCTGGGAATATCACTTAACCCAAATTGCTTTGCAAAAACACAACAGAAACAAATGGGTCAGATTCATAATATAATTTCTCTTTGTGACTCCCTCAAGTTTTTGAAGAACTAAAAGGAGTCAAGTAATTGGTCAATCCAGGAATATGCTTGGCAAACCCTGCCCATGATTAAGTTCTTATCAGTGAGGATAGGAAATGTTAAATGCTTTGGAAAAATGCTACAGATTTAACAGTTGGATTATCAGATAAATAGAAAATCCATGGCACTCTTTTCTTTTTAGCTTCCATATATACAAAGGATGCTTTAGCACTCATATGTTAGCACCTCCACTGGACATTCACACTTGCCTTAGATACCTTGGAGGTCAATACTCTGTTGAAACCAGTTCTGTTTCTTAAACATTTTATTTTAGAACACTTTCTATTCTTAGTCTAAGGATTGACCTTCAACCACAATAATGCATGAAGATCTATTAAGTCATTTTGATGTACGTCTGTAGGAGAGTCGTGAAAATTTTCAGGGTCCTTCTGGTTACTGTTCAAATAAACCAGTTCAGTATAGAGGCAGACTGTTGACCTGCATTTTTTTATCCACTCAAGAGTGTGAAACAAACCATCAGTAGGTAATGAACATATGAATCCCAGAATTCTGTGAATGATATGTGTGGAGAGAGAGAAAAAAAGGGAGAGAGACAGAGACAGACAGACAGAGACACAGAGAGAGAGAGACAGGGAGACTTTTTAATTTATCTTTGCATCACTAGCATCTAGCACATACATGGCCCTTGATACATTCTTCTTGAATGATGGAATACAGATTAAAAAATAGAAAGTGAATTGGTGGAACTGAGTAGTTAAACAAAAATCAGAAGTAGTTGAACTTATTAGTCCAATATTTAATTAACTCAAGAACATAAACATAAGTAGATAATTCTTTTCCAAATAATTTGTATTTCTTGGTTTATGGAACATTGGCTTCCCAAATTCAAATGTTTCTTGTTTTTGCTTATCTAATGTATTCCACTGAACTATTCTTATTCTTCTTTTTTTGGTATATATGTATAGATACATACATACATATATCATATTTATGTATACATACATACACACATATACACATACACACGCATTCATACATACATGCATATTAAGTCTGTGACCTAATTTGTCTTCCTGACTTCAGGTTCAGCCTTCTATTAACTTTTCCACTTCACTACCAATATTTTACATTGTCTACTTTCTTCTTTGTGTTCTCTGTCCCTTGGGTAGCTGTTGGTCATAGTTATGAAAGGCACAAATATCAATTTTCTTTTTATTTTTTAAGATTTCACTCATTAATTTTATGTCAATAATTCATTTATTTGCAAATCATGGTACATGGTGTGAAATTCTGGTCTAAATCTTTTTGCCTTGTTTTATTTTTGCCCAACTACTTTCCTGTTTGCCCCATTCAAAATAAATTATACTCTTATATTCTTGGGTTTATTAAATTTTGGTCTACTAAGTTCAGTTGTTTCTAATTCTTGCTGATCAGATCTGTTCCCACCAATCTACTTTTTAATTTTCTTTAAAATCAGTGTTGTAGTGATTTTGGTGCGCCTCATTTTCTCAGGCATTTCCTCCCTCATCACCTGCCCCTTAGCCCACCCACTCTTCTCAGTTCTGCCAGGTTCCTCACAGGGTCCCTGAGGATCCTTCAATTAAATTGCAGAGCTCTAATGGAGCAATTTGAAGTTGTAGCAACAAACATCCTAGCATACCAAGGGTGGCTGATAGCATAGGTTCTTAGATCTGCTTTTTTAAAGGAAAGCAACTCAAAATGGATTAACAATCTTACATTAATCAATCAAACATCAGAGAATACAAACAGAAGTTACAAGCAGACAGACAGATCAGCAGACAGGCTTCCAACTATCTGATCATTACAACCATACCTAGTTAGTCACCAGAGAGGGAAGCACCAACATCTGGGATTTCAAAGCTGGGGGGCTCAATGGCTGCCCAGAGTCTCATCTGGCCAAATCACACAACTCTTCACAAAGTGAGCCCATAGCAAGCCTCACATCAGGATATATATAGCTTTATCCTGGGTCAGAGACCATAACAACCCTCATGACCCACTGCCCAATCACAAAGTAACAAGGTGTTGCCATGCCTGAAAAACAAACCTCCCTCTACAGGCTCCATGTGAGTACATTCAGCCTATTAGAGGGCAGAGTATATTCTCAAGTCAAGGGAGGTTCTCAGAGTCACTTAAGCTTATCAAAGGGCCAAGGGCAGGGAATATCTTCAGATTCTCATCCCCATAACACAAATTTGTGTTGAAATTGCAAAATAGTCTGTTAACTATCAAGACCATGTTGGGAGATATAGGAATGGATGATGAAGGAGAACATTATCCAGTTCCTCTACCAAATGTTAATGCAGTAGTTTTAAAAATGTAATTCAGTGTTTCATCCACCACAAGGATATTCCTCCTCCTCCAGAGGATGATGAGAACAAAGAGAAGCAAACAGATGATATTCCAGTCTGGGACCAAGAAGTCCTGAAAGTTGACCAATGAACACTTTTTGAATTTATTCTGCCTGCAAACTACTTAGATATTGAAGATTTGCTTGATATCATATGTAAGACTGTTGCAAATATGATCAAGGGAAAATTCCAGGAGAGATTTGCAAAACATTCAATACAAGCATGACTTTATGGAAGAGGAAGAATCCTAGGTACACAAAGAGAACCAGTGGTGTGAAGAAAAGTGAAGTTTTGTGCCTGTTGAAACTGTAACATTATAAGGATAATTCCAAACAACTATTTGCACTGCCCTGTTTCTAATTGTTAATATTAGACAAATGCATCAGCCAAACCATTATATTAGGGTATCAATCATTCACATTTTATGTGTAGTGTTTTATTTTTTATTTTTTTGCTTTTGAGAACTTTGAATCTGATCCCATGACTATTTTAACCAGTGTAATAAAAAGGTTTTTTTTTTTTACTTTTGTCTGAATAAACCTCAAACTGTGTGGGTTCTCTATGGAAAGTGGCACTTTTGGCTTTCCTTTTCTTATTTTGTAAAGCAGTTTATTTAGTTGTTGTCCTGCTTCAAACTTTAGTTTTCTTGCTATCTGACTTGCCCTTTATGGCAATTGTAAATTGGCATTGGCATTGTAAATAAAACCACTTGCAAAAGTTTTTCACAAGAGAATTAAGAAAAAAAATCTGTGTTCATTTATTCAAGAAGAGTTTATTGAGTCCACTGTGTCTTAGGTATTAGTGATGCAAAAACAAAAGTGAGTCTATCTCTGTCCTAAAAATGCTTCCATACTAATTAGGAAATACAACTCTTATATGGGAGTGGTAGCCAGGAGAAGAATTTTTGGTGTAGGGTAGTTATAGGGATTGTGAACAAAATAATAGGATAGTAGATGACTGCTTTACAATTTAATTGGAGGTCTGGAAGTACCATTCATCCATTAGTGATTAGTTCTCAAAGATATCATGTAGTGCCCATGTTATGTAGTTTATATATAAAATATCACCACATAATATTAATTTAGCGTGTGTGTGTGTGTGTGTGTGTGTGTGTGTGTGTGTGTGTGTGTGTAAAGGCAGAGAGAAAGTGATTTTGGAGGACAGATGGCTTGAATGTCTTTAATTTTTAAAAATACCATTATAAATATCTTTATGGCCCCCCTGGAAAGAGAGATATTTAAATAGGATCGCTTCATTTTAAAATTGCAGCATTGATACAAATGTTCTGATAAATGTTTTGACAACCTCTTCTAATCCTGTTCTTCCTGCTTTGCTGCCTCAATTGCTTTATGAGGAGATAATGTAGTTTAAAAAAAAACACTCACTGAAGCTCTTAAATCATTTTTTTTGCAGCACCAACTTATACATTTCTTTAAATTTTTATTCTCCACAATAGATCTTGATTCTCAAAATATTAATGTAGTTTTAATATTGCACGTAAAAAGACAGAAGGTTGAGACCTCCCTATATTTTAATATAATTCCTACAAAGTAAGTACCTGTTACACATTATGAAGCCTTGACTTAGCTAGTGACATGTCAATGAGAAATAAAAAAAAATAATCAGAGCCCTGTGCTATGAAAAATGTTGTTAGTCTTTCATTATTCCCTCCACTCTCATAACTTGGGTGGCACACAAGACTCAGAAATGCATTGTCAAAAATATATAGTTCAAGAAGAAGAGCCATTAAATATCTTCTGCATTTGGCAATGGTTCTACAAAAGGGCTTTAAATTGCACCCTGCTCAGAAAAAAGGAACATTTCACTCTGCCTTTCAACTCTGTTTCTGGAGATAAAAGTTTTCTATCAGCAATTATTTTTAGAGCACAATGAAACAAATCTTTCTTCCACTGGAGCCAGGAGACAGCACGCCAGTTTTCCTACTAATTCACAAACCAATCATAGCAGTGCCAACACTTGGAATGGTAGTGCATCATTTATGTTGTTGACTTAAGATGTGTGGCTGTTACTTGACTATGACTTTGCTCTAAGAAGCAAATTGAGCATATAGCAATTAGTATATGACTGCTATGTTTACTATTTATAATCAATGTTTAGTATTTACTAGAACAGGATATCATAGATAATTACAGGTATTACTAATCCATAAACTTCATGGAATGTAGACATGTGAGAGATTTTTTGAGATTACATAAATATAGCTTTCAAAAGATATAAATCTGTAAAGAACATAAAAATCATGAAGTTGAATCTGCTCATTTGAAAGATTATGAAATTAAAATTCACAGAAATAAAGCAATTTGCTTAAGATACCTAATTTATTATAACAGGAACAAGAGTTGAACCCAGATTGTTGGATATTAGATTTGTCCAGTATACTATATTACCGCTTTTTTCACTGAAATAATTGATGATAAGAAAATGTAGAGAAATGGACATATTGGATAATTTCCTCCTTTCACAATACTGTCTCCACTATTGGTTTCCTGTGACTAAAAGATATATATAACCATAAACTAAAGTAAACAGTGTGCAAAGTAGATCAGGGATTCCTTGATCTAATGGTAAAGTCCTCTAATCAACTGATGAGACAAGGAATTGATCTTTGGTAGAAAAATACTTCCTGGGGCCAGAGTCAAGATGGTGGAGTAGAAACAGCACTTCAGTGGAGCTCCAGCCCACAACACTTCAAAATTATGAGAAAGGGGGACTCTGAACAACCTCTGGAGCTCCAGAACCCACGAAATGACACAGAGAAGCTAACCTCATGCTGAGGACAATCCTGCAGCCCGGCAGGGAACAGCCAGAGCAGAGCTCTGGGACCCGAGCCCAGGCGCAATTGAGTAGAGGTTTAAGCCTGAGGGCAGCCAAACCAGCAGCCGGCCTAGGGGACCCCAGAACACCAACAGCTGTAGCATTTCCAGAATTATCAACACATAGATGCCTAGGACAAAGTGAGAGGTTAGTGCCCTATGGACTTTGGGACTGGTTGGGAGAATGCATCAGCTTCTTCCCCTGGGGGTGAGAAGCCACTGAGGAGCTGGCACAGCTTGTGCCACATTGCCACTTGGCAGCTTCAGCTCTTGGCCTTGGAACTGTAGGGGGATACAGCAATCAGCCTGGGGGGTAAGTACTCTTGCTTTGCCCTTCTTGGATCTAGGTTGCGATCTGGGGTTGAGGTTTTGGGGTGTGTTACCAGCTTGCCAGAGTCTATGGAGGCTTCACAGAGGCCACCCAACTAATACCTCTGGAAGTTGAGAAAACCCCAACGTTTGGGACAGAAGTTCCCATGGCTGGTGGCAAAGTCCTACTGTGGAAACAAGCCCAAAAGTCAAGTAATTGAGTGGCAACATGCTTAGGCAAAAGAAACAAACAAAAAAAAAAAACCAGAAAAATTCAACATCAGACTTCTATTTTGGGGGCAAAGAGGATCAAAGCATGGGACAGGAGGAGGACTGTAAGGTCAGAACTCCTTCACCAAAAGCCCCAAATGAAATTACCAGCTGGCTACAGGTCATAGAGGACTTTAAGAAGCAGATAAGAGAAGTGGGGGAAAATTGGGAAGAGAAATGAGAAAGATGTAAGAGAAGTATGAAATGAGAGTCAAGAGCCTGACTGAGGAAAATAATACCTTAAAAATAGATTAACTCGGTGTTCGCAGCCGCCGCCGCCGCCGCCGTAGCTCTCCAGCGCTAGGGCCGCCTCTCGCTCTCCGAGCCCAAGCCGAAAGAGAAGGGGGGTGTATAAGGAGAAGTTTTCAGGAACATGGCTCGTACCAAGCAAACTGCCCGTAAATCCACCGGTGGTAAAGCCCCCAGGAAGCAGCTCGCTACAAAAGCCGCTCGCAAGAGTGCGCCCTCTACTGGAGGGGTCAAGAAACCTCATCGCTACAGGCCGGGTACTGTGGCTCTCCGTGAAATCAGACGTTATCAAAAGTCCACCGAACTTCTGATTCGTAAACTTCCCTTCCAGCGTCTGGTGCGTGAAATTGCTCAGGATTTCAAAACAGACCTGCGCTTCCAGAGTGCAGCAATTGGTGCTTTGCAGGAGGCAAGTGAAGCCTATCTGGTTGGCCTGTTTGAGGATACCAACCTATGTGCTATCCACGCCAAACGTGTCACAATCATGCCAAAAGATATCCAGCTAGCACGCCGCATACGTGGAGAACGTGCTTAAACTCCACTATGATGGGAAACATTCTTCATTCTCAAAACAGAAAAAAAAAATCTCTTCTTCCTGTTATTGGTAGTTCTGAACGTTAGATATTTTTTTCCCATGGGGTCAAAAGGTACCTAAGTATATGATTGCGAATGGAAAAATAGGGGACAGAATCAGGTATTGGCAAGTTTTTTCCATTTTCATTTGTGTGTGAATTTTGAATATAAATGCGAGGACATAAAGCATTAATGCGGTCAAAAAAATGTTTCCGTGAACAAGTTTCAACAATTCAACTTTATAACAATTATAAATAAACATGTTAAATTTTTCTGGACAATGCCAGCATTTGGATTTTTTTAAAAAGTAAATTTCTTATTGACGGCAAAAAAAAAAAAAAAAAAAAAATAGATTAACTCAAATGGCAAAAGAGGCTTAGCAAGGCAATGAGGAGAAGAATGCCTTAAAAAGCTGAATTTGCCAGATGGAAAAAGAATCTCAAAAGTTCACCAAGGAAAATCATTCCTTCAGAATTAGACTGAAGCAAATGGAAGCTTGTGACTTTATGAGAAATCAAGATGCTATTAAGCAGATCCAAACAAATGAAAGAATAGAAGGCAATGTGAAATATCTTGTGGGAAAAACCACTGACCTGGAAAATAGATCCAGGAGACACAATCTAAGAATTATTGGACTACCTGAAAACCATGATCAAAGAAAGAATCTAGAAACCATACTTCAAGAAATTCTCAAGGAAAATTGTTCTCATGTTTTAGAAGCAGAGGGCGAAATAGAGGTTGAAAGAATCCACAGATCACCTCCTGAAAAAGATCCCAAAAAGAAAACTCCTAGGAATACTGTAGCTAGGTTCCAGAATTCCCAGATCAAAGAGAGACTATTACAAGCAGCCAGGAAGAAACAATTTCAATATTGTGGAAACACAATCAGATCAGCACAGGATCTTGCAGCTTCTACACCGAGAGATAGAAGGGCATGGAATATGATATTCCACATTGCAAAGGACCTGGGATTAAAACCAAGAATCACCTACCAAGCAAAACTTAGTATCGTGTTTCAGGGGAAATTTTGGTCATTCCGTGGAATAGAGGACTTTCAAGCATTCTTTAGGAAAAACCACAGTTGAATAGAAAATTTGACATTCAGTACAAGAAGCAAGAGATGCTTGAGAAGGTAAACAGAGAAAAGAAATCACTGTGAACTTATCAAAGTTGAACTATTTATATTCCTACAGTGAAAAACAATAACTTTAACTGATAAAACGTTTCTCGGTATGAAGATAGTTGATGTAGGTTATATGGGCATATGAATACATATGTGAAATGTGTGTATCTATGTTTTCGAGTATAAATAGATAGAGGGCACAGGTGATGCCTAAAAGGTGGGATTAAGAGTTGAGAGAGTAATGTGGTGAGGGGGAATGGGGAGAGACAATGGGATGAACTGTCTCATGTAGTGGAGGGAGTGGAAGGTGGTTGTAGGGGAGGGGAGGAACAGGAAGGCAAAAAGGCAAAACCTTATTCTCATTGAATTTGGACCAGGGAGAGAATGATATGCATACTAAATAGGGTGTCTCACCCGACAGGAGCTTGGGAGGCAGGGGAATGGGGGAAGGTGGTGGAAGGGAGGGCAGGCTGGGGGGGAGGGACATTGGAAGCACCCACTTTTGAAAAAAGGACAGGATCAAGGTGGGGAGTGGACCAGGTGGAAGGTTCAATGGGAGGGAGGGAAATATAGTCAGTCTTTTACAGTATATCTGCTATGGTGATGTTTTGCATAGCTACACATGTACAGCATATACTGAGTTGCTTATCTTCCTTTTAAAATCAAATTAAAAAAATTATAAATACTATGCTTAATACTATTTTGCATATAATTGGGAGATAAGACGTGCAGGCAATAGGGCCCAGGGATTCACCTCACCCTACTGGAAAAGTCAAAGAGGGTATGGGAGTTTATGCTAATAAGCTGTGATATTACAAAAAATTTAGCAAATATTCTTTCATTTAACTGTTGATTCATTCAACAAATATTTAGTGCTTTGCTTTGTGTTAGAAATTAAGAAAGCTAATTAAAGTTGACTTTCCATATTTACCTCTATGACTGTATCCTGTATCTCTTCATATAAATGTGCTGTAACAAGGAATTTTCCATTTAAAAATATTTTCTTTTTCTTCAGTTATAAAGTTATCACTTTTTTTCTTTCAGTTCCCTCAACCAATTTAAAAGAGGAAAAAAAAGCAAAGAAGTAAGTAAGAAAGGAAAGAGGCAAAGAGAACAGAGGGAAGGGTGGAAAAGGGAAAGAAATTAAGGGAGAAAGGAATGAAAGAACAAGGGAATTAAAGAAGGAAAATAAAATGAAAAAGCAAGAAAGAAAGCAAGGAAGAAAGAAAAATAAAGAAAAAGAAGCAAGTAAAGGAAAAGGAAAAAAAAAACACCTTTATATTACATAAACATGGAGAAGCATAAATTTCCATATTGTTCGTATCCAAAAATGAATTTCTTTTTCTGCATATTAATCCATTATCTTTCTATAATGAATTTGGTAACATTCTTCTTGATAAATCCTCAGGAATCATGATTGATTATCATTCTTGAATCTTTCAAAATTATTCATTTTCGTAATATATATTATAATATAAATCACTCTGTTCTCTCTGCTTAAAATTCATCTAGATGAAAAAAAGCTCAAGAATATCAAGGGAATTAATGAAAACAAATGTAAAGAATGGTGGCCAAGTCACACCAGAGCTCAAATTGTATTATAAAGTGGCAATCATAAAATTATATGCTATTGACTTAGAAATAGAATGGTGGATCAGTGGAATACATTAGTTATATAATATACAGTAGCAGATTACCATAGTAATTTAATATTTGATATACCCCAAAACTTAAGTTTTTCAGACAAGATCTCACTATTTGACAGAAACTGCTTGGGAAAATGGAAAGCAGGATGGCAGAAACTAGCTGTAGAAAAACATCTTACACCATATACCAAGAAAAGGGCACAATGTGTACACGATTTAGATATAAGGGGTTATACTGTAAAGATATTAAGAGAGGAAGGAGTTTGCCAGATATATGAAGAAGGGAAGAATATATTACAAAACGATATAGAAAACATTTTGAGATGTAAAATGAATAATTTTATTTAAATTTTTAAGAAAAGTTTTCCAGAAATAAAACTGATGTAGCCAAAATGAGAAGGAAAACAGAAAGGTGAGATTTTTTATTTTACAGCAAGTATCTCTGATAAAGGTTTAATTTTTCAAACATATTGGGAACTGTGTCAAATTTATAAGAATACAGGGGTGGCTACGTGGTGCAGTAAATAGAACACCAGCCCTGTAGTCAGGAGGACCTGACTTCAAATTCGGCTTCAGACACTTGACACAATTATTGGCCATGTTACTTTGGGCAAGTCACTTAACCCCACTTGCCCTCCACAATCAAACAAAAAAAATAGAAGAATATAAATCAAGAATAAATAGTTAAGGATTATGAAGAGACAGTTTCTGGTTGAAGAAATCAAAGCTATCTATAGTTATGTGAAAAAATGCTCTAAATCACTATTGATTAGAGAATTGCAAATGAAAACAACTTGGAGGTACCACCTTACACCTATCAGATTGACTAACACGACAGAAAAGGAAAAGAATAACTTTTAAAGGTGATATGGGAAAATAGGAACACTAATGCACTGTTGGTGGCATTGGGAACTTAACTAACCCGTTCTGAAGAGCAATTTGGAACTATGCCAATAGGGTTATAAAACTGAATACTCTTTGAGTCAGCATGTAGGAAATGAAGGGATGCACATCATTTGGGAAATGGCTGAAAATTATGCTATATGATTTTGATGGAATAGAAAACATACATATGTAATATGTGGTATGTGGGAGAGCCAATGCGGATTTACCTCAGTGCCCTTGAGAGGTCCCTGGACCCGTGACGGCACTGCCTCCAGGCTTAGGCGATGATGGCAAGGCCTCTCGCCCCCATTAACCTTCTAGGCACTTGAGGGACTGCTAGGCCCCCAGCTGACCCTGCCTTGTTCTAAGGAGTGACGCATATCCGGGTTCACAAGGAATATCCTTGCTCCAGGTAGAAATCTCGAAATAAGAGTCCCAGGGGTTAAGGTGTGCTTGACCTTAAAAGGCAAAAGGTGTTGTAATTGGCCAAGAGCCAAAATGGAAAGTTATTTCGTAGTATAGGCTATATATGTAGAAGAGCAGGAAATAAAGTCGGAGTTGCCCCCTGAGTTGCTGTGTAAGTGTGCTTTGTTCTGCTCGGCGCTCCCTGCCACGTGGCATCCGGAAGGCCCCGAGAAAGGATCTGACAACAGTGGTATGTATCTATGTACATATGTATGCATGCATATATACATGTAAATATCTATATAGCATCGATATTGCAGCATCACCTTTGAGTATTCTGTTTTTATCTTGAAAGACTTTTAATATTCTCTCATAGACTTTTATCATTCCATCTCCCCCTCTGTCTCACTCATCCTAAACTCTTTATTTCACTATTACTCCATTCCTTCTTTTCCTCATTTCTCTCCCAGGACTTCACTCTACCTCTGATTATACTCATATCAGAATCTTCAGCCACTGCAGTGGGGGGTGGGGGAGTTCCGTCTACATCCTCTAATATTCTTGGATACTTCATTCTCTTTTCTTATTACCAGTTGTAGCTTATTTTCTCCTCCCACAAACCAATCTGGAGTGGGGATTCAAATATAAAACAATTGTGTCCATTATTTATTTTATGGTAAGTAATTTCAACCAGGGCCTAAGGATATCAAAGTAATATTACTTCCCCTCAAATAATTCCCTATCACACTTATCATAGCAGATGTTCAAATATGTGTCTTTTCTCTTTAAAACTTGTACACCACATTCTCCTTCCTTTTCAGGCTCCATTGCTCAATATTATTCATCCACATCATGTCAGCCAATTGAGGGGTACTCCATGTATCCATCCAAAACAGAACAAATTTTATTATCCCACTTCTGAACTTCCCTATTATTTTGTTGAAGGCACCATAATACGTCCAGTCACTCAGATTGAAAAACTTTGTATCATCCTATTTACTGTGTCTCATTCAGTCCTCCTATCCAACCAGTCACCAAATATTATAATCTTTTTTCTCTACAACATTTCTTGTATATATCCCCATTTTCATCACTTACGCCAGCACCATCCTAGTTTAGGACCTCTCACATTGCAACACACTTCTAATTGGTTTCCCTTCCCGAGTCTATCCACTCTAATCTATCCATTCAGCTCCTAGTTTGTCACATGGTTGATTTTACTAAAGCATGTGTCTAATCATATCATTCCCCTTTTCAAAATCCAATGACTCTCTTTACATCCAGGCTCAAATATAAACTCCTTTGTTTGACATTTTAACTTCCTCACAACTTGACCCTTTGCTACCTTTGCAATATTCTTATTCTACACCCCTTTGTACTAAATACAATTCAGTCATATTGGACACACTTTATTTTTTTGCCTTTTTGGAGGGGGGAAGGCAGGGCGATTGGGGTTAAATGACTTGCTCAAGGCCATATGGCTTGTAAGTATTAAGTGTCTGAGGCTGGAGTTGAATTCAAGTCCTCCTGACTCCAGGGCCCATGCTCTCTATTCACTGCACCACCTAGCTGCCCCCACACTTCTATTCCTCACACACACACACAAATCATTTTTGCTTCTTGTACTAGTTGTTCCTTCTGCCTGAAATACTCCTGTTCATAGACTTGGACTCTTAGAAACCCTGGCTTCTTATAGAGCTCAGCAGGATCTTGTATTCCATAATTTTTCAATCAATGGAATGAATATAAATGTAGTATCTGCTTTAGAATTAAACATGAAATCTTGCTTTTGTATTTATTGATAAAAGTACCTCAAAATATAGTTTTTTCATAAATGTTTTTCGAAGAAAAATATTACCTATGTGTTGCTAGTGATATTTTGATGATCACTTTTGTTCTATAGTAATAATATTCATTATGTTTCCCCTTTTTATTATCCTCTTCTCTTTTCCATTAAAAAAAACAGTCTCATAAGGAAGGAAACAAATATTTGTTGTATCCACTGTGTGCTAGGTATTCTACTAAGTAAGAATATTATTATTATCTAACTTGATCCTCACAAAAAAATCTGTGAGGTAGGTGCCATTATTGTCCTTTTTGTGTTATTCAACCATTTTCAGTGGTGTCTGACTCTTTATGACCCCATTTAGAGTTTACTTGGTAAAGATAATGGAATATTTTGCCATTTCTTTCTCCAGTTCATTTTATAGATGAGGAAACTGAAGCAAAGAAGAATAAATGAACTTGCCCAGGGCCACACAGCTAACAAATGTCTGAGGCCAAATTTGAACTCAAGAAGATGTCTTCCTATCTCCAGGCTTTTAAATGATTTATTGAGAAAAGCATTATTTGGACCCTATCTGAAGTGAATTATTCTGACTCCAGGTCCAGTGCTCCAACTGCTGAGCCATGGAGGTGTTAGTTCAGGTTTTCTCCCAGCATACTTGCTTGGTGCAATTACTCTTTCCCACTTGATCCATGGTTGAATAGGAGGATGAGAGCAATTTGTTCCAACAACAACAAAGGCAGATGAAGCAGACATTGTGGAATACTTAGAGCTTGTGGACATTGGAGGTACCAAGGTCATTCATGGAACCCTGGGCCTCCTCCAGTTATCTTGACTTTTGTCTTGCCAATGGACTTCTATGACTCTGGAAGAAAGAGTGAAGCAGAAGACATTGTGCAGCTCAGCCTCACTTAACTTGAATTCATGTGCAAGTCAAGATATTGCCCTGTGATGCCATTTGTCCTCTTTGAGAATGAAGGACATGTTGTTACATTACTACTATTTTTTGAAATGACACATTAAGTTCTGGGACCTTTGAAGTCAAATGCCATGACTCCATTAGCATTAATGAAGAAAATTAACCAGATGGCCACCATTTCCTAAGGAAGTTTAATTAATTGCTGTAATAGTATGGAAGATCATAAAAATTGACCCATAAATTAAGCATTTTATCTAGAAACAGAGAGGTATTCATTGGATAGAGCAATGGATATGAAGTCAGAAAAACCTGAGTTCAAATTTGTCCACTTACTAGCCACATGATACTGGGCAAATCACCTAACTTCTCACAAGCTTAATTTCCTAAAGTGCAAATAACAATGACACCTAACTCACAAGGTGTCACAAGAGAAGAAAGTGATATTACTCTGGAAATCTTAAAATGCTGTAAAAATGCTACCATCATCATCATCATCATCATCATCAAACTCATCACATGCCAACTAGTTCCCTGGTGATCAAGGGCACTACTGGTTTAGAATAGAAGATTATTTGTAAAATATTGTGAAGGATAGTAAAATATGATGAGTTGTGAAGTTCAAATAAAATAATGTGTATAAGAGATTTAATAGTCACCTAGAGGTCAACTGTTATTCTTGCTATTATTATTATTTTCCATTAATTAGTTGTGTGACCTTTAGCAAGTCATATAATTCCTCTGGACTCATTTAGTTGTTATACAATTATAACAAGACAGTTGGAATATATTGTCTTTACCTTTCTTTTAGTGATATTGTAGCAATAATAATCATAATCAGATTTCTAAAATTTGTTGTTTCTTAGGCTATAATATTCCATTATATTCATATACTATGATTTGTTCAGCAATGTCCCAGTCAAAGCAAACATGACTGTATTTCTATTTTTTGCTATTGTACACAAAAATACTTCAATGAAAATTTTGATAAATATATGCATTATTTCTATATCTTTCACTTTCTAGAATATATACTTAGCAGTGGGATGTCTTTGCTTCAATGGATATAGATATTTTAGTTATTTAAAAAATCATTCAAAACCAATGTAAAATGCTGCATTTGCAATCATTAAAGCTCTAGAATTATGCTCTCTTTACTACATATAGCAGTGTATTACAACAGGGAAAATTAGTCAAAGAAGGAACAAGTTAATATAGAGGATTCTGATGAAAAATGTTTGGAGATATATCTCTGGCTGTAGAACAGAGCTACTTTTGCAATGTGGTTTAATAATTCCAGGACTACCTTCTCTGCATGAATTTATTCTAATTAGCTTAACCTCTTTCCCATCACAAATACTACTAGTACCATTTCCAAAAATCTTATCAATGTGCAGTTAGACAGAATATCTAGCTGTAACAGATGTTCACTTAAAAATAATTATACTACCTTTCTATCCCATCGGAAAAAAGCAGCAGATCCTAGATTTTGTTGTTCTTGTTGCTATTATTATGTTTTAAAAAGGATGGATAATTTATTTCTAACTTCCTTAAGGAACCAGTATTACATTTTTCTTTTCCAATAATGTTTTGTGTATATTTATTTCAGAAGCATTCTTTTGCTCACATTTCATTTACTTATTGAATTAAAATAATTTTGTTGATAATTTTAAATTTCACATCAGTTCATTTCCAAATATCTCCAACCTGTTACCTTATATGGTGAGTCTTAAATTATAATATTTTATATAATAACATAACATAACATACATCATAACATAACATAATATATAATATAATAAAATATTTTGAAGTACGATACTCAAGTCAGGTAACACATTATCTATCCCTGACATAATCAATAAGCATTTATTAAAAGCCCATTATATACACCTATTATACTGCTACTGAGGATGGAAGACAAAAACTTAAACCATGATTAATTCCAGTTCTAGTATTCCTCTGCTTCTATAGTGAATGAAGACAGGAATATTTTTCAGCTCATTTCTAGAATCAAGCTTGGTTATTAAGGTTACAAGGTTTTGATTTAATGTTCTTTAAGTTAACAAGTTAACATCATTATAAACAAAGTATGTATTGTTTTTTCTTATTCTGCTTAGTTCATTCTTCATCAGTCCACATAAATCTTCAACTATTTCTCTGATTTCTTCAAGTTGATTACTTTTGTGGAATAATATTCATTAAATGAATGTACCACAATTTATTAATCCATTTCACAAGTGATAGTGACCTACTTTGTTTCCAGTTATCTAGTATCACAAAAAATTTTTGATGAATATTTGGGTACTATTGAAACTTCTGTCACTGACTTTTTGGGGGTATATTACTAGCACTGTTGTGTATGGTATGTTTGGAAAGGACTAGTAACTATGATGTAAGGGTTTACTGTGCCCTTTTCAGGGTTATTTAACCACCTTTAGAGTCCTCCTGGTAGTCAACTCTTATCTGTGACTCCAACAAGCTTGAGCATGTGTAATGGTCTTGGCAGATATTGTAAACAAGATTGAGAGTAACTGATGGGCCTCAAATCTACTTATGAGTTAGGAGGTTGTCTACCACAAGCATGTGAAGAATTCCTCCAGAAGAACAGGTGGATGAGAAACAAGGAAACTAAATTATGGTGTAAGGAACCATAGATATGAAAGTAGCTGAAGCATATGCTATAGAATGTATAGAACTTGCTCAGTCATTGAGGATGCATGGTAAAACTTTTGCCCATACCTCCATTTTTATCTTATGTTTTTTGTGAGCAAAACTTTGTAGCATTAGTCTTTAAAAACATAATTGTTATGGAAGTATTTTATGTAATTACACATGTATAAACTATATTGAATTTCTTGTCTTTTTTTCAGTTTTTTAAAAATTATTCATTTACTTTTAGTTTACAGCATTCAGTTCCACAATCCCTTGAGTTCCAAATTTTCTCCCTCTCCCTCTTCTCCCCCCTCCTCCCATGGCAGCATAAAAATACAGGATCTACAAATACCTTCATATTAAACATTAGCCAGGTTGTAAAGAAGGATTATAATCAATGAAGTGAAAAGCAAGAAAGAAGGAACAAAAGAGAGAGAGCAAGTAGTTTGCTTCAATCTGCATCAAGACTCTGTAGCTCTTTCTCTGGATGTGGATATCTCTTTCCACAATGAGTCTTTTGGAGTTGTCTTCCAACCTTGGATTGCTGAGAGAAGTGCAGTCAAAGTTAGTAGTCACACATCTGATGTGTCTGTAATTGTGTACAAAGTTCTCCTGGCTCTGCTCTCCTCACTCAGCATCAAATTATATAAATCGCTCCAGGTTATTATGAAGTCTCTCTGCTCCTCATTTCTTATAACACAATAGTATTCCATTATATTCTTATGCCACAACTTGTTTAGCCATTCCCCAATTGAAGGCCATTCCCTTGATTTCCAATTCTTTGGCACCACAAAAAGAGCTGATGTAAATAGTTTTATACATACAGGTCCTTTTCCCATTTCTCTGATCTCTTTGGGATATAACCCTAGAGTTGGTACTACTGGGTCAAAGGGTATGCACTTTTTTACAGCCCTTTGGGCATAGTTCCAGATTACTCTCCAGAATGGTTGGATCAGTTCACAACTCCAGCAGCAATGCATCACTGTTCCAATTGTTCCACATCATCTCTAGCAGTTGTCATTTTCCTGTTTTGTCATCTTAGCCAATCTGACCAGTGAAATGTGGTAGCTCAGAGTTGTCTTGATTTGCATTTCTCTAATCAATAGTGATTTAGAACATTTTTTCATATGCTTATAGATATCTTTAATTTCTTCCTCTTAAAACTGCCTGTTCATATCCTTTGACCATTGATCAAATGGGGAATGACTTGTATTCTTATAAATTTGACTCAGTTCCCTGTATATTTTAGAAATGAGGCTTTTATCAGAGACACTGGTAGTAAAAAAATCTTTCCCAATTTTCCACTTTCCACTTAATCTTGGTTTCATTGGCTTTATTTGTACAAAAACTTTTCAATTTAATGTAATCAAAATTATCCATTTTGCATTTTTTAATGCTAACACTTGTTCGGTAAAATCTTCCCTTTTCCATAAATCTGACGGGTAAACTATCCCTTGCTTTCCCAGATTGCTTACAGTATCAACCTTTATACCTAGATTGTTCACCAATTTAGAATTTATTTTGGTATACAGTAAAAAAATATTGGTCTATGTCCAGTTTCTGCTACACTGTTTTTTTTTTTCCCAGCAGCTTTTGTCAATTAGTGAGTTCTTATCGAAGAAACCGGGCTCTTTGGGTTTAACAAACAGTACATTACCATAGTCATTGACTGCTGTGTCTTGTGTAACTAATCAATTACAGTGATCTACTACTCTATTCCTCAGCCAGCACAAAGTAGTTTTCATGACTGTTACTTTATAATATAGTTTAAAATCTGGTATGGCTAGGTCACCTTCCCTATAATTTCTTTTCACTAATTCCCTTGATATTCTGGATCTTTTTTTCTTCCAGATGAATTTTGTTATTATTTTTCTAGATCTATAAAATAATTTTGGTAGATTTATTGTTATGGCACTAAACAGGTAAATTAATTTAGGTAAAATTGTCATTTTTTTTTATCATATTAGCTCGACCTAGCCATAAACAACTGATATTTTTTTTCCAATTATCTCTATCTGACTTTCTTTGTGTGAAAAGTATTCTGTAATTGGGTTCATATAGTTCCTGGGTTTGTTTTGACAAATATTTGACAAAAATTCCCAAATATTTTATAATATCTATAGTAACTTTAAATGGAATTTCTCTTTCCATTTCTTGTTGTTGGACTTTGTTAGAAATACACAGAAATGCTGAGAATTTATATGTGTTTATTTTATATCCTGCAACATTGCTAAATTTATTTATTATCTCAAGTAGTTTTCTACTTTATTCTTTCTAAGTATATCATCTGCAAAGAGTGATAGCTTAGTCTCTTCTTTGCCTAATCTGATTACTTTGATTTCTTTTACTTATCTTTTTGCTATAGCTAATATTTCTAGTACCAAATTGAATAAGAGGGGTGATAGTAGACATCCTTGTTTCAACCCCAATCTTATTAGAAATGCTTTAGCTAGATGGCGGAGTAGAAACAGCTCCTCCAAGCCACTCTGCCCCCAGATTCCCCCAAAACTATGTAAGAGGGGGCTCTGAACAACTTCTGGAGCCCCAGCACCCACAGAATGACACAGAGAAGCTAACCTCCTGCTGAGGACAGCCCAGCAGCCCTGCAGGAAGGACCAGCACAGCGGTCTGGGACCTGGCAGAGTGCAGCGAGCAGAGCGCAGGAGCCGAGCTCAGGTCCTCGTGAGCCGAGGTTTTAGCCCCAGGACAGCAGGACCAGCAGCCAGCTGAAGCAACCGCAGAACACCAGGAGCTGTGGTGACTCCAGAATTACCAACATAGACATGCCTAGGACAAAGTAAGAGGTTAGTGTCCTATGGATTTTTGGACTGGTATTTAGGGAATGCGTCGGCTCCCTCCCCTGGGGGCTAGAAGCCTCTGAGGAGACACGCCATTTTGTAGTTTTCAGAGGCAGCTCGGGCTCCCAGCCTGCAAATTGTAGGAAGATCCAGCGATCAGTCTTGGGGGGTTATCGCTCTTGCTTTAACCTCCCTGGATCTGGATTGTGATCTAGGGTGGAAGTCGTGGGTGGGTTTACAGCTTGCCGGAAACAGAAATTGCCCCCCACACATTCAGGACTTAAGTTCCTCTAGCTGGCCTTAAAGCCATAGTGTGGCAACAAGCCCAAAAGTCAAGCAATTAAGTGGCAACATGCCAAGGCAAAGGAAACAGAAAAATGCAACCTTAGACTCCTATTTTGGGGGCATAGAGCGGGAAAAGGACTGTGAGGTCAGAAGTCCTGCTCCAAAAGCCCCAGGGGAAAACATGAGCGGGTTGCAGGCCATAGAGGACCTTAAGAAGGACTTTAAAAATCAAATAAGAGAAGTGGAGGAAAAATTGGAAAGAGAAATGAGAAGAATGCAGGAAAAGTATGAAATGAGGGTCAACAGCCTGACTGAGGAAAACAACACCTTAAAAAACAGACAAACTCAAATGGCAAAGGAGGCCCAAAAGGGCAATGAGGAGAAGAATGCCTTAAAAAGTCGAATTTTGCCAGATGGAAAAAGAATCTCAAAAGCTCTCTGAGGAGCTTCATTCCTTCAGAGTTAGACTGGAGCAAATGGAAGCTAATGACTTTTTGAGAAATCAAGATGCTGTTAAGCAGATCCAAACAAATGAAAGATTAGAAGGCAATGTGAAATATCTCATGGGAAGAACCACTGACCTGGAAAATAGATCCAGAAGAGACAATTTAAAAATTATTGGACTACCTGAAAGCCATGATCAAAGAAAGAACCTAGAAATCACCCTTCAAGAAATTCTCAAGGAAAACTGCCCTGATGTTTTAGATCCAGAGGGCAAAATAGAGGCTGAAAGAATCCACCTATCACCTCCTGAAAAAGATCCCAAAAAGAAAACTCCCAGGAATATTATAGCCAGGTTCCAGAATCCCCAGATCAAGGAGAAAATACTCCAAGCTGCCAGGAAGAAACAATTTCAATATTGTGGAAACACAATCAGAATAGCCCAGGACCTGGCAGCTTCTACACTGAGGGATCGAAGGGCATGGAATATGATATTCCAGAGGGCAAAAGAACTGGAAATGAACCCAAGGGTCACCTACCCAGCAAAAATAAGTATTTTGTTTCAGGGGAAAATATGGTCATTCAGTGGAATAGAGGACTTTCAAGCATTCTTGAGGAAAAAACCAGAATTGAATAGAAAATTTGACATCCACACACAAGAAGGAAGAGATGCCTGAGAAGGTAATCAGGGAAAAGAAATCAAAAGGAACTTATCAAAGTTGAACCATTTACATTCCAATATGGAAAAGCAATAACTGTGACTGATGATATCTTTCTCACTATGAAAATAATGGAAGAAGGGGGTGTGGTCATATGAATACATATGTGAATGTGTGTGTATATGGTTACAGTTATATATGGATAGAGGGCATAGGCTGAATTTGTTGGGAAGGGAGAATACTCCAGGGATGAAATTATGAGGTGAGAGAGGAAAGTGGCAAAAGGAGATGGGGAGAGACAGGGTAGGGTAAACTATCCATGTAGAAGAAACAAGGAGAAGTGGTTGCAAAGGAGGGGGAGAATAAGGAAGGCTAAAAAGGCAAAACCACATTCACATTGAATTTGGTTCAGGGAGAAAATGACATACATACTAAATGGGATATCTCAACCTGCAGCAGGATAGGGGGAAGGGGATGAGAGGAGGGATGATGGATGGGAGGGCATCCTTGGGGGGAGGGGAGGTTGGAAGTACCCACTATAGAAGAGGGACAGGATCAAGTAGGAAATGGACCAGGTGGGGGGTGGGATGGGTGGGAGGGAATTATAAGCAGCCTTGTACAATATATCTACTATGGTAATGTTTTGCATAGCTAGACATATACAACATATACTGAATTACTTATCTTCCCAGAGGGAATGGGTGACAAGAGAGGAAGGAAATGGATCTGAAATTTGAGGTTTTAAGATTAAATGTTTCAAATATATATAAATACTATTATTAATACTCTTTTTCTTGTAATAGGGAGATAAGATGTGCAGGCATTGGGACACAAAGATTCACCTTCCTTTAATGGAAAAGTCAAAGGGGGTATGGGAGAAGAGAGGGGAGAGAGTAGATTGGAGGAATTGATATCTTCTGGGACTACTATTCTGGGAGGTTGGGTAGGGGAATAATGGGGGGAAAATGATTGTAACTCAAAATCTGGCGGAAATGAATGATGTAAAACAGAAGTTAATAAAGCATTTGTTTAAAAAGAAAACAAAAAACAAAACAAAACAAAACAAAAGAAATGCTTTAGCTTATACCTATTTCAAATACTTGCTGATGGTTTAAGGTAGGTACTGCCTATTATTTTAAGGAAGACTCCACTTATTCCTATACTTTCTAGTGTTTTTAATAGGAATAGGTGTTGTATTTTGTCAAACACTTTTTCTGCATCTGTTGAGATCATCAAATTGTTTCTATTAGTTTTGTTGTTGATATTATTGATTATACTAATATTTTTCCTAATATTGAACCATCCTTGCATTCCTGGGAAAAAAAACCTACCTCATCAAAGTGTATTATTCTTGTGATAAGTTGCTGTAGTCTATTTGTTAATATTATATTTAAAATGTTTATATCTATATTCATGAGTGAATATGGTCTATAATTTTCTTTCTCTGCTTTGCCTCTTCCTGATTCAGATTATCAGTACTATATTTGTGTCATAAAAACAATTTGGTAGGACTACTTTTCCAATTTTCCAGAATTGTTTATAAAGTATTAGAAGCAAATGTTTTTTAAATGTTTGATAAAATTTACTAGTAAATCCACACAATAAATTTTTATATTTATCAGGGTAAGTTACCCCCTGTTTGTCTCCAAACCAATGAGAGTAAATTTCAAACAGTGCTCCTCTCCCTCCCTCCTTTTTCTCTATTTAATGAATGTATGTGTCTATTCATATTAGAATCTTAAACTTCACTGATTAAGTTGATCCCTCTTTGAACCAGAACCAGAGAGAATAGTGTTTAAATGATGTTCCTCTACCTGTTTCTTTCCCCTCTTCTATAGTGTGTTTTGATGCCTCTTCAAATGGCATATTTTACCTTTTCATATCTCATCCTTTCCTTTTTCCCATTACACTCCCTTTGATCCCCTTAATAGTTTTTTTTTTTTTAAGTCTTCAGGTTAGTGCATTCATACCCACACCCTCTATCTATGTATAACCCTTTTGAAGGTCATAATAATCATAAAGATTTCAAATATTGACAGTTATCAGCTCCAAATATAGGGATGTGAACATTTTGCTCTTGTTGCATCCCAAGTAATGAGCATATGTGTGGGAGTGTGGGTGTGTGCACTTATGTATGTGTGAGTCTGTGTTAGTAGTTAATCCTTGGTTGTGGTCCTAGATCTCTTGCCCTACGAAATATCAAATTCCAGTCCTTCTGCTCTTTTAATGTAAAAGCTGCTAGGTCCTGTGTGATACTAACTGTAGTTCCTTGATATTTGAATTGTTTCTTTTTGGCTTCGTGTAGATTTTTTTTCTTTATTCTTGTAATTCTGGAATTTGGCTACTATATTTCTTGGAGTTTTCAATTTGGGATCTCTCTCAAGAGGAGTACGATGAATTCTTTCGATAACTATTTTTATCTTCTGATTCCATGACTTCAGGACAGTTTTCTTTGACAATCTCTTGGAGGATGTTGTCGAGGCTGCTTTTTTCATCATGGCTTTCTGGTAGACCAATAATTCTTAGGTTGTCTCTCCTGGATCTGTTCTCTAGGTCAGTTGTTTTTCCAGTGAGATATTTTACATTTTCTTCTAATTTTTCGATCATCTTGTTTTGTTTGATTGACTCTTGCTGCATCATAGAGTTCTGAGTTTCAATTTGATTGAATCTAATTTTTAGCGAATTATGGTCTTCAGTTAGTTGTTTAAGGTCTTTTTTTAGGAAGGTATTTTCTCCAATTACTTCACTAATTTTACTTTTCAGACTTTTTTCCAATTTGGTCACTGCATCCCTGATTTGGTCTTTAAAATCTTTCTTAAGCTCCTCTAAGAATGTTATTTGAGCTTGAGATCAGTTCATATTTCCTTCTGTGGTCTCAGGTGTGGATAGAGAATCTATATTGTCCTGTGTATTTGGTTGTTCTTGCCCTACATAGTTGGCTCGAAAAGACTTCCCCTTCTCCTTCTCAGCTTCCTTCCTTCCCATTGTGATTTCCTGTTGCTTAATTTCTCAGTCTGTGAGCTAAAGGCCTGGTCATTGACTGTGAGTGCTGTAGCCTCCTGGCTAAGGCAGGAATGTCAGAAAGGAGGGTAGATGCACATGAGAAGACTATGGAGATGAATTGATTTCTGTCTCTATAGCCCTGGGCTATAAGTAGTCTTTTGTTGGTGAGGTGAGGTGGGCTTATTGGGACCCCTCCCTCTCTTCTCTTCATACTTCTGGTTTTCTTAGTTATATCCCTTCTTGGAGTTTCCCAAGCCTGAGCCTATTTCCATTAATTTGGGATTTTAATCTGGGTGGGAGACTTATCTTTGGGTTTTCTACTTCATTAGGGAAGGATTGGAGGATCAGAGCTACTAGAATTTACTTTTCTATTCTAGCCCCTGTATTATACAGGCAGGCAGTTTCTAAACTTCCAGGCTGAGGGCTGATCACTGCAGGAGAAGTTGCTATCTCCCTGGGGGCCCAAGTCTCCTACCTGCCTCCAATGATTCTTCCTGTCCCCTTGTGAGATGAAGGTGAAATGGCTGCAATTCGTCCTTGGCAAGTCTGCAGGCTGGGGCTTCTTCTCTCTCTGGCATAGTCTGCTTGTCTGCTTTTAAGTCTGAGCTGTGCAGACCCCACATTCTCTGTGCTTGTCCTGTCTGGACGCACTGGGCAATTTCCTGGGCTAGATTCTGCCACAATTCATCTCCAAGTGGATTTTGTCTCTCCAGAATCCGTTCAGATTCACTTTTTAAGGTTTAGTGACTGAGGAGCTTAGAGAGGTGACTGCTTCCTTTCCACCATCTTGGCTCCTCCAATCCATTCACATTTAATGTTGCAATAGTTATGTTTATATTTTCCTCCATTTGCTTCTAGTAATTTCCAGTTTTGATTTCCCCCTCTTCTGCTGTAAATACATACTATTTTCCTTCAGTTACTTTAGTTTATTCTTTTTTTTTTTTTTGCTTTTTGGAGGGCAATTGGTATTAAGTGACTTGCCCGAGGTCACATGGCTAGTTTTTGTGTTAAGTGTCTGAGGCCAGATTTGAACTCAGGTCCTCCTGACTCCAGGGCCAGTGCTCCAGGGCACTGTGCCACCTAGCCACCCTGCTTATTCTTTTTTTTAAGGTGACCTTATTTCTAATGGCTCTTTCATCCCCACCCCCAATCTTTTTTTTTTCTGTTAGTTATCCCTTTCCTTTTTGAATTTTGCTTACTAACTGTTTTCCCTTTCCTGTTTTTATCTGATTATTTGCTTCTTTTCCCCCTCTTAGTCAAGTAAATTCTCCACTCCTTCCAAAGTATACATTTTTGGGATTTCCTCTCTTGATAATTTTTATCATGGCCTTGTAGAGTTTGTCACAAGGATTCTCTTTTCCCATTGTGCCTCATTTGCAGAACAATGCCAACTCCTGAAGATGAAAGAAAAGATACTGCCCCTTCTTAAAACTTCCACCCTTCTTTATGGTCATGATTACTCCGTCCACCAATTATCTGTACCCTCCTCTTGGATACTTTCTTTTCTTCATTTGTTTCATAATCTTCTTGGTATGTCCTTGTCCTCCTTCTTCCAGGTTCCAGTTGCCCCTAAGATATCCACCTCCCTCCTTCTCCAGGTAAAACAAGTGTTCTTTTCAAGTACCAAATCCTTCAGGCCACTTGCAACACAGGATTCTTATCTCTTTTTACATATATTATTCTTTATCCATAGGGACCTTCATCAGTGGAACTCACTCCCATGACTAAAACAATGCCTCTCTCCTTTCCCCCCCTTTAGGTACCTCTAGCTACCTCATCATCTACCCCCCAAAAAGTTTTCTTCCACAGTAAAAAAAAGTGTACCTCAATCTGTATTCATACCCCATCAGTTCTTTCTTTGGGAATGGACAGCATTTTTTTGTCATAAGTCCTTCAGAATTGTGTTGGTTCATTGTATCACTGAGAATAGCTAGGTAATTCAAACCTGAATTGCTGGTACTTTGTACACAATACATTTCATTTTGTATTGGCTCATATAAGTCTTTCTAGGTTTTTCTGAGAGCATCTGCTCACTGTTTATTATAGCACAGTAGTATCCCATCATAATCACATACCGCAATTAGTTCAGCCATTCCCCAGCTGATGGGCATCCCTTTAATTTCCAATTCTTGGCCACCAAAAAGATATGTGATAAATATTTTTCTACATATAGGTCTTTTTCCTTTTTTAATCTCTTTTGGGATACAGACCTAGTAGTCAAAGGATAGCTATGATTTTATAGCTCTTTGGGCATAGTTCCAGATAGCTCTACAGAATTGTTGAATCAGGTCACAATTCCAACAGTAGTACATTCATATCTCATTTTTTCCCATATCCCCTACAACATTTGTCATTTTCCTTTTCTGTCCTATTAGCCAATATAATAAGTATGAGGTAGCTCCTCAGAATTATTTTAATTTGCATTTCTGCCGTCAATAGTGAATTAGATAATTTTTCTATGGTTATAGATACCTTTCATTATTGCATCTGAAAACTGTTCATATCTTTTGATCATTTATTCAATTTTTTTCAGTCAGTATTGCTAACTGTATTTCCCTCCTTCCTATTTTCACCACCCTCTGTTTGTCCTTTTCTTTCTTTCATTTCACTCTATCCCTCCTCAAAAGTGTTTTGCTTCTGACTACTCCTCTCCAATCTGCCCTCCTCATATCCCCTTCCCTTCCTACTTTCTTGTGGAATAATATAGTTTTCTATACCCAACTGAATGTGTATGTTATTCTCTCTTTTAGCAAATTCTCATGAGAAGAGAGTTAACTCATTCTCCCTCAGTTCCTCTTCCCCTCCAATGTGAAAGTTTTTCTTGCCTCTTTTCTTTGTGAGATAATTTACCCCCATTCTACATCTCCCTTTCCCTTTCTCCTAGGACTTTCCTCTCTCACTCCTTAACTGTATTTTTTAGATTTTATTCCTTCATATTCAGCTGACACCTCTAACTTCTGTCTATATATACTTCTAACTGCCCTGATATTGAGAAATTTCTTATGAGTTATAAGTATCATCTTCCCATGTAGGAATTCAATCAGTTTAATCTTATGATTTCCCTTTCTTGTTTACTGTTTTATGCTTCTCCTGAATCTTATGTTAGAAAGTCAACTTTTCTATGCAGTTCTGTTACTTCCATCAAGAATGCTTGGAAGTCCTCTATTTTCTAGAATGTCTATTTCCCCTCCCCCTCTCCCCAGATGGATGTCAGTTTCTCTACATAGGTGATTCTTGATTATAATCCTAGCTCTGTTGTCCTCTGGAATATCTTATTACAGCCCTCAGATACTTTAATTTAGAAGTTGCAAAATCTTGTATTATCCTGACTGTAACTTCATGACATTTCAAATGTTTATTTCCAGCTGCTAGCAATATTTCCTTCTTGACCTGGGAGCTTTGGAATTTGGCTATTATATTTCTGGGAGTTTTCATTTGGCAATATTTTAAACGAGATGATCAGTGAATTCTTTTAATTTATTTTTTCTTCTAGAATATGAGGGCAGATTTCCTTGATAATGTCTTGAAAGATGATGTCTAGGTTCTTTTTCTAATCATGGCTTTTGGGTAGTCCAATATATTTTTTTCAAATGCTTTATTAGCTTCTGGATTACATCATTTATTTCCACCAGATTCTGAGTTAGAAATATTCTCCCCATTTTCCCCTACCCACCTCCCCAAAATAACAGGGTATCCCCTCTTTCAATCTGCTCTCTCCTATATCTCCCCATACACCCTTCAACTTTTCTAGTAGGGCATGGTGGATCTCTGTGTCCCAGTGCCTGCATATCTTATTTCCCAATTACATGTAAAAAAAAAATATATATATATATACATATATGTATATATATATATGTATATATATATACATACATATATGTATATATATATATATATATATATATATATATATATATATATATATATATATATAAACATTTGGTTTTAAAACTTTGATTCCAGATTCATTCGATTCATTCCCTTCCTCTGTTGTCACCCATCCTTACTGTGAAGATAAGCAATTCAATCTAGGTTGTACATGTGTAGCTGATGCAAAACATTACCGTAGTAGATATATTGTAAAAGACTGATTATATTTCCCTCCCTCCTATCCCTCTTCTATTCTCTACCTTTCTCCTCTCCCTTTTCAAAAGAAGGTGCTTCCCACTTCCCTCCCACCCCAGCCTGTCTTCCCTTCCATCATCCCCCCTCATCCTCTTCCCCCTTACTCTCCTGTATGGTGAGATACCCTATTTAGTGTGTATGTCACTCCCTCCCTGAGCCAAATTCAATGAGAGTAAGGTTGACCCTTTCCCTTTAGCCTTCCTGTACTTCCCCTCCATTGTAACCATTTTCCCTTGCCTTTTCTATATGAAATAATTTACCCCATTCTGTCTCTCCCCATCTCCTCTCATTATATTCCTCTATCACCTCTTAATTTCACCTTTTAAGTATCATCCTTTTCTATTAAATTAGACCTGTGTCCTCTATCTATGTATACCTGTAAACATATATACACACATTCACATATGTATTCGTATGCCCATATATCCTCATATATATGTACATACATATGTATATATACATGTATGTATGTATGTATGTACATATATATGTATGTCTATATGTATGTATGTATGCATGTATGCATGTATATATGTATGTATTCCCTTCAACTATTTTCATACTGGAAAAAGTTTCATCAGTTATAATTATTGTTTTTCCATGTAGGAATGTAAATACTTTAACTTTGGTGAGTTCCTTATGATTTCTTTTCCCTGTTTACCTTCCCATGCTTCTCTTGCTTTTTGTATCCGAATGTCAAATTTTCTATTCAACACTGGTTATTTCTTCAAGAATACTTGAAAGTCTTCTATTCCACTGAATGACCATATTTCCCCAGAAACATGATACTCAGTTTTGCTGGGTATGTGATTCATGGTTTTAATCCCAGCTACTTTGCCGTCTGGAATATCATATTCCAGGCACTTCCATGCCTCAGTATAGAAGCTGCCAAATCCTGGATTATCCTGATTGCGTTTCCACAATTTTCAAATTGTTTCTTCTTGGTTGCTTATAATATTTTCTCCTTCCTCTGGGAATTTTGGAACCTGGCTATGATATTCCTAGGAGTTTTCTTTTGGGGATCTTTTTCAGGAGGTGATAGGTGGATTCTTTCAACCTCTATTTTGCCCTCTGGTTCTAAAACATCAGGGCAGTTTTCCTTGAGAATTTCTTTGAGGATGATTTCTAGGATCTTTCTTTGATCATGGCTTTCAGGTGGTTCAATAATTTTTAAATTGTGTCTCCTGGATCTATTTTCCAGGTCAGTGGCCTTTCCCATGAGATATTTCACATTGCCTTCTATTCTTTCATTTGTTTGGATCTGTTTAACAGCGTCTTGATTTCTCTTAAAGTCAATAGCTTCCATTTGCTTCAGTCTACATCTGAGGGAATGATTCTTTTCAGTGTGCTTTTGAGATTCTTTTTTTTTACATGTTGGAAATTCAGCTTTTTAAGGCATTCTTCTCCTCATTGCCTTTTTGAGCCTCTTTTGCCATTTGAGTTAGTCTATTTTTAAGGTGTCATTTTCCTCAGTCAGGCTGTTGACTCTCATTTCTTTTATTTATTTATTTATTTTTTTGATGGGTGAGTCATCATTTATTTGGCACCTAAAATGTGCTAAGCATAGGGGACACAGATACAAATGCAAGGCACTAGGAAGTGTTCCATGACAGGCTATCTGAAGGGGCTTAGGCCTCACTCTCAAAGTCCTAAGAGATGGACATGGCTCTGGACTTGTCTAAAACTTCCAGGATTAGGCAGCACTGTATCCACAACCAGATGTCTCCTCCTCCCTTCATGGACAGTGGAGGTCCTTGATCCACTCTGCCTTTGATTTCATTTTCTTGGGGCTCCCCTGAGCCTGAGCTGCATGCTTGTTTTCTAGAATAGAAACCTATCAATGATCACACTCTGGCCATGCACCCACCCCCATGTCAGACCTACAATACTGGCCTCCCTGGGCAGTGGAAATGAGGTGGGAGTTGATGTGGGTTGGGCCACCTACCCTGGGCTACTCAGCCCTCCAGCAGAATTGGGCAGCACAGACTCCTGATTCAGTGCCAGACTCCCAGACAGAGCACAGACTGAGTGTTTACTTACATAAGGACAGCCCAGCCGTCTGCCTAGAGTAAATGCCTCAGAGTCAAGTTCATTGATCAGGTCTGTGGGGCCTATATTATTTATGTGGGGCCATCTGTGAAGAAGGGAAGGCTGAGAAAAGAATGTCCTATTCATAGGGCATTTCATCTTACTAGAGAAACTGTAACCAACGCATTGCAGAATTGAAGAAAGCCCTGGAGCCAGTGCCATGGAAACATTTCCTGATGACACAGCTTCCTCTCTGCTGCTGCTATGTCATTCTTGTCCTCCCCAGACCAAGAGCAAGTCCCAGATGAGAGGTGCCAGGCCTCTGCCCCATCCTCTTCTGCTCTTCCTCTGCGTCCCAAAAGCTCTTTAACAGAGTTTAACAAGCGGCTGCTGAGGAAGGAAGTCAGCTGCAGACTATGGGGAGGCCATATTAGGTGGACAGGATTCCTGTTCTTTTGGAGCTGGCTGCCAAAGCCCCAGGATGCTAATACTGCTGGACTATGGACAACTGGACAAAATGGAGAAAGAAGGAAACCATTGCCTGGCTGCTCTGTCTCATAACAAAGAGAGAAGACAAATGAAGAGGCAGAAACCTAAGGGAGATAGTGTCAAGGCAAAGGAAAAAGCACAGTGGGCCCATTAGACACCAGGATCTCTACAGAACCTCTGAATTCAACAAGTCTAGGGACCCAAGTGGGCTCCCAAAGCTTCACTGCTTCTCAAAGGGAGAGCAAAGAACACTAGAGAAAAGCAGGAACGATGGTTCCACATACATGGAGAAGGAAGCAGCTTGAAATAGGCTTTGGTTCTCCAGGGAGCAGTGGTATAAATTCAAGGTGGCAGCAGCTGAGGCTAGACAAGAGGAGGGGCAGCTAGGTCAAAATGGGTCAGATCAGAGCCATATTAAGAGCCTGCTAGGCTCCCAAGCCATGTGGAAGTGCCTGGAGACACAAAGAGAAATGAAACCATCACGGCCTTCAACAAAGTAGCAGTCTGTCCATCCATCTGTCTGTCTATCCATCTGTCCGTCTATCTGTCTAGCTAGCTAGCTATCCCAAATATACATTTACTTGTATATACATATACATATATGTGCATATATGTACATATACCTATATCCTTTGTGTGTTTTCTCTATCTATACCTATCATATATGTTTGCATATATATATATATATATATACACACACATATATATATTTATATACATGTTATATATGCACAGACATTAAATATATTCAAAATAAAGTTTGTTTGTTGAGTTTAGAAAGATAAACAAAGGAGGGAAGATGAGAAGATTGTGCTGGAAGTGAGTTTTGAAGGGAACTGGGATGGGTGGCAGTGAGCAGGGAGATACTTCCAGACATTAGGACCAAGGGGAAGAAGGGGGACATGGAATTTTGTGCATGAGGAACAGCCAGGCAGCCACTTTGGGTGGCAAGTATGGAAAAGGATGTATAATAGAGAAGGGGCTGGAAAGATAAGTTAGAGTCAAGTTATGAAGAGCTTTGGATGAGGGAAGAAATACTCTGATCACAAGTGCCCATACCTCTACCCCCCAGCTAGAGCCCCTTATCCGGCACTCCCAGCTCATACCAGAGGCTTCACTGGCTGTATGTGGGTAAAAGCTGCTGATCTCGTTGGATATGTGTTCAGAAGAGCTCTCTTCTCACTAGGATGGCCTCGCTGCTTCTATACTTTCAGAGGAATCTTAAGCAACAAATTGATTCAGGTTGTGATCTGAATGACATTGGAAGATGAGCTCAGAATTCATGAAAACTAAAACCCAAATAGATTTTTTGCAATTCATCTTTTTTTAAAAATAAATGATTTATTACCTTCTGGTTTACATCATTCATTTCTGGGAGATTTTGAGTTACAGTTTTATTCCCCATTTTCCCCCTACCCACCAGCCCAGAATAGCAGTCCCACAAGATATCCCCTCATCCAATCTGCTCTCCCCCATATCTTCTTCCATACCACCTTCGACTTTACCATTAGGGTGAGGTGAGTCTCTGTGCCCCAATGCCTGAACATTTTATCTCCCAATTACATGCAAAGTAGTATTAATAATGGCATTTATATATATATATATATATATATATATATATATATATATATATATATATATATTTGAGACATTTAATGGCTGTGAAGGTAATCAGAGAAAAGAAATCAAAAGGAACTTATCAAAGATGACCTATTTACATTCCTACATGGAAAAACAATATCTGTGACTGATGAAGCATTTCTCAGTTTGAAAATAATGGAAGAAGGGTATATGGGCATATGCATACATATGTGAATGTGTGTATATATGTTTACAATTATACATGGATGGAGGGCATAGGATGAATTTGTTGGGAAGGGATGAAACTTAAGGGGTGAAATCATGAGGTGAGAGAGGAAAGTGCAAAGAGGAGATGGGGAGAGACAGGGTAGGGTAATCTATCTCGGAAGAAGCAAGGGAAAGTGGCTGCAGGGGAGGGGTAGAACAGGAAGGCAAAAAGGCAAAACCATATTCTCATTGAATTTGGCTCAGGGAGAGTCCAATAACTTTTAGATTATCTCTACTGGATCTATTTTCCAGGTTAGTGGTTTTTCCCATGTGATATTTCACATTGCCTTCTATTCTTTCATTTGTTTGGATCTTCTACTTTTTTTTTAAGTTTCAAAAATCAAATTTAATCTTAGCCTGAGGCAATCTTTAGCTTTTGACCCTTAGCCATAGGTGGTTTATAGCCTTAACTTTGACGAAAGCATTCTCACTCCTCCCTTATCTAGGAGAAACCCACTGATCCTCCAGTGTTCAGGCTGTTTGTTATCCTTCCTTTTTTCTTTTTTTTTTAAACAAATGATTTATTAACTTCTATTTTACATCATTCATTTCCGCCAGATTTTGAGTTACAATTTTTTCCCCATTTTTCCCCTACCCACCATCCCAGAATAGCAGTTCCACAAGATATCTCTTCCTCCAATCTGCTCTCTCCCATATCTTCTCCCATACCCCCTTCGACTTTTCCATTAGAGCAAGGTGAATCTCTGTACCCCAATGCCTGCACATCTTATCTCCCTAATTACATGCAAAAGAGTATTAATAATAGTATTTTTATATATTTGAAACATTTAATTTTAAGACCTCAAATTTCAGATCCATTCCCTTCCTCCCTTGTCACCCATTCACTATGGGAAGATAAGTAATTCAGTATATGTTGTACATGTCTAGCTATGCAAAAAAAATACCATAGTAGATATATTGTATAAGGCTGCTTATAATTCCCTCCCACCCATCCCACACCCCACCTGGTCCATTCCCTACTTGATCCCGTCCCTCTTCTATAGTGGGTACTTCCAACCTCCCCTCCCCCCAAGAATGCCCTCCTATCCATCATCCCTCCTCTTATCCCCCTTCCCCCTAATCTGCTGCAGGTTGAGATATCCCATTTAGTATGTACGTCATGCTCTCCCTGAACCAAATTTAATGAGAATGTGGTTTTGCCTTTTTGCCTTCCTATTCTTCCCCTCCCCTGCAGCCACTTCCCCTTGTTTCTTCTACATGAGATAGTTTACCCTAACCTGTCTCTCCCCGTCTCCTCTTGCCATTTTCCTCTTTCACCTCATAATTTCACCCCTTGAATATCCTCCCTTCCCAAAAAATTCAACCTATGCCCTTTATCCATATATATAACTGTAAACATATATACACACATTCACATATGTATTCATACGACCATACACCCTTCTTCCATTATTTTCATACTGAGGAAAGTTTCATCAGTCACAGATATTGTTTTTCCTTGTAGGAATGTAAAGAGGTCAACTTTCATAAGTTCCTTTTGATTTCTTTTCACTGATTACCTTCTCAGGCATCTCTTGCTTCTTGAGTGTGGATGTCAAATTTTCTATTCAACTCTGGTTTTTTCCTCAAGAATGCTTGAAAGTCTGCTATTGCACTAAATGACCATATTTTCCCCTGAAACAAAATACTCAGTTTTGCTTGGTAGGTCACCCTTGGCTTTAATCCCAGCTTTATTGCCCTCTGGTATATCATATTCCATGGCCTTTTATCCCCCAGTGTAGAAGCTGCCAAGTCCTGTGTTATTCTGATTGTGTTTCCACAATATTGAAATTGTTTCTTCCTGGCTGCTTGGAGTATTTTCTCCTTTATCTGCGGATTCTGGAGACTGGCTATAATATTCCTAGGAGTTTTCTTTGTGGGATCTTTTTCAGGAGGTGGTCTTTGGATTCTTTCAATCTATTTTGTCCTCTGGATCTAAAACATCAGGGCAGTTTTCCTTGAGAATTTCTTGAAGGGTGATTTCTAGGTTCTTTCTTTGATCATGGCTTTCAGGTAGTCCAATAATTTTTAAATTGTCTCTCCTGGATCTATTTTCCAGGTCAGTGGTTTTTCTCATGAGATATTTCACATTGCCTTCTAATCTTTCATTTGTTTGGATCTGCTTAACAGTATCTTGATTTCTCATAAAGTCATTAGCTTCCATTTTCTCCAGTCTAACTCTGAAGGAATGAATCTCTTCAATGAACTTTTGAGATTATTTTTCCATCTGGCAAATTTGGCTTTTTAAGGCATTCTTCTCCTCATTGCCCTTTTGGGCCTCCTTTGCCATTTCAGTTAGTCTATTTTTAAGGTGTTGTTTTCCTCAGTCAGGCTGTTGACCCTCATTTCATACTTTTCCTGCATCCTTCTCATTTCTCTCTCCACATGCTGAGCTGCTGGCTCCGAAGTGCTGTGCTGGTCCTTCCTGTAGGGCTGCTGGGCTGTCCTCAGTGGGATGTTAGCTTCTCTTTGTCATTCCGTGGGTGCTGGGGCTCCAGAAGTTGTTCAGAGTCCCCTTTTACATAGTTTGGAGGTGATCTAAGGCAGAGAGTGCCTTGGTTGTGCTGTTTCTACTCTGCCATCTTGGCTCCACCCCTGTTTGGATCTTCTTAATAGCATTTTGATTTCTGATAAAGTCACTAACTTCCTTTTCCAATCTAATTCTGAAGGTATGATTCTCCTCAGTGAGCTTTTGAGATTCTTTTTCCATATGGAAAATTCTGCTTTTTCAGGCATTCTTGTCCTCATTTCCTTTTTAAGCCTCTATTGCCATTTGAGTTAGTCTATTTTGTAAGGTATTATTTTCCTCAATCAGGCTATTGACTCTCATTTCATACTGTTATTGCATCTTTCTCATTTGTCTTCCCAGTTTTTACCCCACTTCTCTTATCTGATTGTTTAGGTCCTCTATGGCTTGTAACCAGCTCGTATTTTCATTTGGGGCATTTGGTACAGGATTTCTGAACTCAGAGTCCTCCTCCTATTCCATGCTTTGATCCTCTTTGCCCTCCAAATAGTAGTCTAATGTTGAATTTTTCTGCTCATTTTGTTTCCTTTGCCTAGGCATGTTGCCACCCAATTTCTTGACTTTTGTGATGGACTCTGCCAACAGACGGTGGAGTTTCCATCCCAAATGCTAGGGTTTTCCCAACTGCCAGAGGTATTAGTTGGGTGGCCTCTCTGAAACCTCTACACACTCTGGTAAGCTGGTCATATACCCCAATGCTTCAACCCCAGCCCACAATCCAGATCCAAGAAGGGCAAATCAAGAGTGATTAACCCCCAGACTGATGGCTGGATACCCCTACACTTTGCAGGCCAGGAAATGAAGCTGCAATGTGGCAATGTGGCACAAGCTTCTCTGGCTTCTCAGTGGCTTGTAGCTCCCAGGGGAAGAAACTGATGCACTCTCCCAACCAGTCCCAAATTCTATAGGGCACTGACCTCTCACTTTGTCCTAGGTATGTATGTGTTGATAATTCTGGAAACTCCACAGATGCTGGTGTTCTGCTGTCCATCCACCTGGCTGCTGGTCCAGCCACCCTGGCTCTAAAACCTCCAAAACAGTAGGCCTGGGTTCAGTTCCCAGAGTGCTGTACTGGCCACTCCCTGCCAAGTTGCCAGGCTGTCCTCAGTGGGAGGTTTTCTCCTCTGTATCATTTTGTGTGTTCTGGAGCTCCAGAGGTGGTTTTGAGTTCCCCTTTTACATAATTTTGAAGTGGCGTTTGCTGGAGCTCCACAGAAATGTTGTTTCTACTCTGCCATTCTGACTCTGTACTGCCCCCCAAGTCCTATATTCTTAATAAGAATATTTCAAATAGAACATGGAGGCATAGAAGCAGGAAGACTCCCTGTACTCCCCCCATAAGTACCACAAATAACTACAAAAATGATGCTAAACAAACTTTAGAGCTACAGCACCTACAAAGTGACAGAAACAAAGCTCCTGCTTAAGACAGCCCAGCATACCAGCCTGGAAGTGTCTATCATAATGTGCTGTGAGCAGAGCACAGGGAGGTGTGAGTCTCTGGTTTTAGCCCCAGGGCAGCCTGACCAGGCCCAGCTAGAGGATGATGGGAAAGTGGATCACCAGCAACTCTGGTGGTTTCCAGAATTATCAACCCATAAATGCCAAAGAAAACGTGAGAGGTCAATGGATTTGGGGAACAAAGTGTCCAGGAGAGAGGTCTGGCCTCTGCTTCCAGGGCAAGAAGTGGCTGAGGTGCAGTGGTCACTGCTGCATGGCTCCTTCAGAGCTTCTGGCCCTCAGATTGAAGGGGGACCATGCAATCAACCTGAGGGGCAATTGCCCTTGCTTTAACCTTCTTTGATCTGGATTGCTACCTATCGTGGAGATCCTGTGGTGGGTTAACAGGGTGCCAAAGCCAGTGGCAGCTTATGATAGGTCACCCAGCTAATAATTCAGGCAGCTGAGAAAACCCCAGTGATGGGGGACAAAGATCTAGTCTCTGAAAGCTTTGTTCTACTGTGGCAAAAAGGTCAAAAGTCAAGTAATTGAGTGGCAACATGACCAAGTAAAGGAAGCAAAGCAAGCACAGTAATCTGACTTTGGACTTTTTTTGGTGGGGGGGCATAAAGGATCAAAGCATGGAACAGGAGGATGACAATGAAGTCAGAACTCCTGCACCAAAAGCTTCCAAGAAAAATAGCAACTGGTTACAGGCCATAGAGGAGCTTAAGAAGGATTTTGAAAACCAAATAAAAGAAGTGGAGGAAAAATTGCAAAGAGAAATGAGAATGATGCAAGAAAATCATGAAAGGAGAATCAACAGCCAGATTGAAGAAAATAATGCCTTAAAATATATACTAATTCAAATGGAAAAAGAGGCTCAAAAAACCAATGAGGTGGAGAAAGCCTTAAAGAGTCAAATTTTCCAGATGGAAAAAGAATGTCCAAAGCTCACTGAAGAAAACAATTCCTTCAGAATTGGATTGAAGCAAATGGAAGCTAATGACTTTATGAGAAATCAAGATACTATTAAACAGGTCCAAAAGAATAAAAAAAAAGAAATATGTCATTGGAAAAACCACTGACATGGAAAATTGATCCAGGAGAGAGCATTTAAAAATTTTTGTATTACCTGAAAGCCATGATCAAAAAAAGAACCTAGAAATAATCCTTCAAGATATTCTTAAGGAAAATTGTCCTGATAATTTAGAACCAGAGGGCAAAATAGAGGTGGAAAGAATCCACTGATCACCTCCTGAAAAAGATCCCCAAAAGAAAACTCCTAGGAATATTATATCCAGGTGCCACAGTTCCCAGATTAAGGAGAAAATATTACAAGCAACTAAGAATAAACAATTTGAATATTGTGGAAACACAATCAGGATAACATAGGATCTGGAAGCTTCTACACTGAGGGTTTGAAGGACTTGGAATATTATATTACAGAGGTCAAAGAGCAGGGATTAAAACTAAGAAATCACCTATGCAGCAAAACTGAGTATCATGTCTCAGGGGAAAATATGGTCATTCAATGAAATAGAGGACCTTCAAGCATTCTTGATGAAAAAAAAAACAGAGTTGAATAGAAAATTTGACATTCAGATAGAAGAAGGAAGAGAAATATGAGAAGGGAAACTGGGAAAAGAAATCATATGGGGTTTATCAAAGTTGAACTATTTACATCTCTAAATGGAAAAAAAAACCGATAATTGTAACTTATGAAACTTTTCTCAGTATGAGAATAGTTGAGGGGAATAGAATGTATATACATATATGCACATGTCTACATAGGAGGGTATATGGGTGTATGAATACATATGTGAGTGTGTGTGTACATGTGTACAGGTATACATAGACAGAGGGTGTAAGACCAACTGAATAGGAAAGGATGATACTTAAAAGGTGAAATTGAGAGGTGAGAGAGGAATATAATGAGAGGAGATGGGGAGAGACAGAATGGGGTAAATTTTCCCATATAGAAGAAGTAAGGCAAAATGTTTACAATGGAGGGGAAGAACAGGAAGGCAAAAGGGAAAGGGTCAACCTTACTCTCATTGAATTTGGCTTAGGGATGGAATGACATATACACTAAATAGGGTATCTTGTACCACACTTTAAAAAAGGGACAGGGTCAAAGTAGAGAATAGAACAAGAGGGGGGTCGAATAGGATGGAGGGAAATATAGTCAATCTTTTGAAATATATCCACTATAGAAATGTTTTGCATAGCCACACATTTACAACCTATATTGAATTGCTTATCTTCCCAGTAAGGGTGTGTGATGAGGGAGGAAAGGAAAGAATCTGGAATCCAAATTTTTAAAATCAAATGTTACATACACACACGCACACACACACACACACACACATATATATATATATACACATACATACATACATACATATATACATATGTGTGTGTGTGTGTGTGTGTGTGTATATATATATATATATATATATACACACACAAATGACTGAGAAATAAGATATATAGGCACAGGGGTATATAGATCCATCTTGTCCTACTGGAAAGTCAGAGGTGGAATGGGGTAGGATATAGGAGAGAGCAGATTGGGGCAGGGGATATACAGTGGGATCACTGTTTTGGGGTGGTGGGTTGGGAAAAGATGGGGAGAAAATTTATAACTTAGAATCTTGTAAAAATGAATGATGTAAAATAAACATACAATTTAATTAAAATATTTCAAATATCTTCATTATTGAGTACTCACCTTTTTCATAGATGGTAAAGCTCAGATTTTCAGGCTCAGTCACCCTGGGTTGCTTCTTAAGATCCATTGTCGGGGCGGCTAGGTGGCGCAGTGAGTAAGAGCGCCGGCCTCGGAGTTGGGATGACCCGAGATCAAATCTGGCCTCAGAAAATGAGCACCCACACACAAATAATGACTAGCCGTGTAACCTTGAGCAAGTTACTTAACCCCAATTGCTTAAAAAAAAAAAAAAGATCCATTGTCACTTAGAATACTATTCAATTCCCTTCTTTGTTTTAGGTAAGTGCAGAATAATCTTGTGTTAATTTTATTTCCTTTCCTTAGTATTTGATGGTCTTTAACCTAACTCCTTATGGAACAGAATGTCAGAATGTTTAACTTTAAACACTGTGTGTCTGAGAATTTACAGTCTTGAGATTTTTATAGAGGGGATTTACAAACTCTTTGAATTTTTTTAAAAAAATTGTCTATGTTGAGAAGTTTTGTTCAATTCTCTTGTAATATTTCTTGCATTTTCATGCTACGAATTTTTTGTTATGACATGTTCTTAAAAATAAATTTGTTTTGATTCCATGTTTATTATATTTTTATTTTAAATTATTGATTTTCACTTCTCTCAAACATAAAACAAACTGGATTTCAAATCCCTTCATACCCTGGTTCCTTATTACTACTTTTTCAGTCTTACATTTCACTCCTCTACATATGTACTTATACATATATTCAATGATACTAGCATCCTTTCTGTTTCTTTCAGAAGTCTCTCTACCACTTAACTACAGATGTTTACATAGGCTGTCCCTTTGCCTGGAACTAACTCACTCACCCTCCTCTCTCCCCTTGTCTCAGTCTGTCTCTATGTGTCTCTCTCTCTTTCTCTCTCTCCCTCTCTCCCTTCTCCTTCTCTTTTTGCCCTTCTTCCCTTTCTCCCTCCCTCCCTCTCCTTCCTTCTTACTCCCCCTCTCCATTATTCTGTCCTCCTTGACTTCTTTAGTTTCATTCAAGTCTCTGCTAAAGTGCAGTTTTCTATAAGAAATCTTTTCCAGTTCTCTTTAGTCTTGTGTCTTCTTTCTGAGATTATATCCAATTTTCCTTGCCTTGTTATTACATAATTATTTGCATATTTCACCTCCGTTTTACTGTGAATTCCTTGAGGTCAGGGGCATCTTTTCTCCTTTCTTTGTATCCTTAGGACTTAGCTCAGTGCCTTGGAAAATAGTAGACATGAAATAAATTATTTATTTGACTTACCTAAAGACTATATGCCAGCTGCATTTTCAAAGAAATATTAGTTTCTGTTTGTATGTGACACAAAAGATAAAATACCAGTCATTTCAGGGACATGATCTGGTGATGGAATTCTGAATGAGAAGTCTGGACAGTGATCATTCTGGATTTATTCATAAGGCAGAAAATAGAACCAGGGATTCTGGTAAAAAGAGACAAATAAAACAAACTAACCCAAAGGCATCAGGCATTTACTTTTCCTTCTATCTGAAGAATTCTCTGAGCTTAGCATTCTATAATGAAAAGAATATCAGAATTGAATTTGGATGTAGTAACTGTTAGTTTGCAGTCATATCTGTATTCATTGTGTCATGTGATACACACATTATATTTCTTGCTTTTCAGTTAAATGGAAGTGATAACTCAGATGACACATTCAGAGATCTAATACTGTCACATATCTATTTGTATTGCATTTGGGGTAGAACATGTATTTACATGTTCACATTTCAAGATGCAAAACCAGGAAACACAATGATTATATAAGATAAACAAATCACAACTTGAGAAGTTTTGTTGTGTACAAAAATAAGGAATGCCTTTCTTCCATCTATATAAAGTAATTGAAGTAGGAAAAAAAAAGATATATACAAAATCAAGTCAACAGACATTTGTTAAGAGACAGCTATGTGTCAGACACTGATCAAAATGTTGCACTAACTAAAGACACTCAAAAGGAGACATTAAATAAAGTCATTTAATAAAGTTGATCCTAACAGATAAATTTATATTTCTGTGGAAGAATATTAATATTAACTTTGAATAGTATTACAATGAAGATTTCAAATCACCTCATAATCATAGTTGCTGTACCCAAAAAAATATCAGTCACATTGTTGAAATATTCTATTTTGCTAGAAATAATATCTTTCCCTGTCAATCTCTGTCATTGGTCAATTATTCAATAGGGAAATAAGTAGTAGCAGGTTATGATCAGAGAGATAAATAGAGAGAATAAATAGAAGTAAATAGAGATAATTCTAATGCAAATATCCAGGGATGAATCCTGAAACCAGAAACACAGTTATGGTTAATTGGGAACTTAGGGCAATTGAAAAAAAAATCTGGGGGCAGCTAGGTGGTACAGTGACTAGAGCACTGCCCCTGGAGTCAGGAGGACATGAGTTCAAATCTGGCCTCAGACACTTAACAGAAAAACTAGCCATGTGACCTTGGGCAAGTCACTTAACCCCAACTGCCCTCCAAAAAGCAAAAAAAAAAAATAAAATAAAATAAAAAAAAGAAAGAAAGAAAATCTGGCTCGGATGCTAATTGTTCTCAAGACCTAAAGACTGAGAATTAACTGTGCTATTCCATCTATGAAAACTTTCTCATCACTGATGAATGTTTACTAAGCACCTACCATGTGATATGAACTGTGTTAATTGCTGGATTTTTCCTGGGGGAATACACATGTGCATTAAATCTCAGCACCTAAGCATGAGAACTGAGAATATTTGCATTTAAATGCTACCTTAAATTTATATCATCTTTATCTAGAAAGGGGGCAATTAAAACTCTTCAGTCAATTGAGCCAAGACATCTTCGAAACTACTGGAGATGTACATTTGATATAACTATCAGACCTGGAGTCAGGAAGACCTGAGTTCATATCCAGCCTGAGATACTTATTAGTTGTGTGACCCTTAAACTGTTTGCCTCAGTTTCCTCATCTGTAAAATGAATCAGAGAAGGAAAAGACTAACCACTCCAGTATCTATGCCAAGAAAATCATAAATGGGGTCATAAAGAGTCCAACACAATTGAAAATAACTGAATAACAACGCACCTGATATATATTCAAAATAAGGGACAGACAAATCCTCTCCCACCAACTCAACAATCACAAAACAATCTTTGACCAGTTTTACAAAATTGATTCAATCACTAAAAATATAGTACTAACTTTACACTCCTTTCCCCAAACATAGGCTCTACTTTCAAAACACTCCATCTGAATACTTATTGACTTCCTAAACTTCATTTTTTTCTTCAGCAATCATCAACATCAGGAAAACATTTTTTTAATTTAATTTTTCTGTTTTTCTCTCAAATGCATATAGACAATTTTTTTAACATTCATTTAAAATTTTCTTGAGTTCCAAATTCTTTCATACTCTCTCTTCCCTCCCTCCTCCTTAAGAAGGCAAGTAATTACACATGTGCAATCAAGTAATACATTTCCATATTAGCCATTTTGCAAAGAAAAATGTAGACAAAACATCAAGCAACTCAAGAATAATAAAGTATGTTTCAATCTGCATTCAGACTCCAAGTCTTTCTCTGAAAGTAGACAGTATTTTCATCATAAGGCCTTCAGAAACTGATCAGCATAATATTCAGAACCTTCTTTTATACTCCACAGTGATTGACACATTCTGTAGTACATGGTTGCTTCTCCTTCAGTGATTACATATTGATTTTCTTTTAATATTTTAATTAAGTTATTATTTTTTTCTCTTCCCAGTGGAAAGAAAGAAAAGGAAAACCTATATAACAAAGATACAGAGTAAAATAAAGTTGATATCCACATTGGCCATGTCCAAAAACTTATCACAGTTTATTTGTATGACAACATTATTTTTTTAACAAATACTTTATTAATTTCTAGTTTACATCATTCATTTCTGCCAGATTTTGAGTTACAATTTAGTCACAATTTTTCCGCTACCCACCACCCCAGAATAGCAGTCCCACAAGATATCCCCTCATCCAATCTGCTCTCTCCCATATCTTCTCCCATACCCCCTTCCACTTTACCATTAGGATGAGGTGTGTCTTTGTGCCCCAATGCCTGAACATCTTATCTCCAAATTACATGCAAAATAGTATTAATAATAGTATTGATACATTTGAAACATTTTATTTTAAAACCTCGAATTTAAGATCCATTCCCTTCCTCCCTTGTCACCCATTTCCTCTGGGAAGATAAACAATTCAGTATGTGTTGTACATGTTTAGCTATACAAAACATTACCATAGTAGATATATCGTAAAAGGCTGCTTATAATTCCCACCCACCCATCCCACCCCCCACCTGGAACATTCCCTACTTTGATCCTGTCCCTCTTCCATAATGGGTACTTCCAACTTCCCCTCCCCCCAGAATGCCCTCCCCTCCATCATCCCCCCTCTTATCACCCTTCCCCCTACTCTCCAGAAGGGTGAGATATCCCATTTAGTATGTATGTCATTTTCTCCCTGAGGCAGATTCAATGAGAATATGGTTTTGCCTTTTTGCCTTCTTGTTCTTCCCCTCCCCTGGAGCCACTTCCCCTTGCTTCCTCTACATGAGAGAGTTTACCCTACCCTGTCTCTCCCCATATCCTCTTGCCACTCTACTCTCTCACCTCATAACTTCACCACTTAAGTATCATCCCTTCTTACCAAATTCAACCTGTGCTCTCTATCCATGTATAACCTTAAACATATATATATGTATATATATGTATATGTATATATATATGTATATATGTATATATATATATACATATATATACACATTCACATATGTATTCATATGCCCATATACTCTTCTTCCATTATTGTCATACTGAGGAAGGTTTCTTCAGTCACAGTTATTGTTTTTCCATGTAGGAATATAAATAGTTAAACTTTGATAAGTTCCTTTTGATTTCTTTTCCCTGATTTCTTTCTCAGGCATCTCTTGCTTCTTGTGTGTGGATGTCAAATTTTCTATTCAATTCTGGTTTTTTCCTCAAGAATGCTTGAAAGTCATCAATTCCACTGAATGACCATATTTTCCCCTGAAACAAAATACTCAGTTTTGCTGGATAGGTGACCTTTGTCTTCAATCCTAGCTCTTTTGCCCTCTGGAATATCATATTCCATGCCCTTCGATCCCTCAGTGTAGAAGCTGCCAGGTCCTGGGCTATTCTGATTGTGTTTCCACAATATTGAAATTGTTTCTTCCTGGCTGCTTGTAGTATTTTCTCCTTGATCTGGGGATTCTGGAACCTGGCTATAATATTCCTGGGAGTTTTCTTTTTGGGATCTTTTTCAGGAGGTGGTCTCTGGATTCTTTCAACCTCTATTTTGCCTTCTGGGTCTAAAACATCAGGGCAATTTTCCTTGAGAATTTCTTGAAGGGTGATTTCTAGGTTCTTTCTTTGATCATGGCTTTCAGGTAGTCCAATAATTTTTAAATTATCTCTCCTGGATCTATTTTCCAGGTCAGTGGTTTTTCCCATGAGATATTTCACATTGCCTTCTATTCTTTCATTTGTTTGGATCTGCTTAACATCATCTTGATTTCTCATAAAGTCATTAGCTTCCATTTGCTCCAGTCTAACTCTGAAGGAATGAATCTCCTCAGTGAGCTTTTGAGATTCTTTTTCCATCTGGCAAATTTGGCTTTTTAAGGCATTCTTCTCCTCATTGCCCTTTTGTGCCTCCTTTGCCATTTGAGGTAGTCTATTTTTAGGGTGATAGTTTCCTCAGTCAGGCTGTTGACTCTCATTTCATACTTTTCTTGCGTCTTTCTCATTTCTCTTCCCGATTTTTCCCCCACTTCTCTTATATGCTTTTTAAGGTCGTCTATGGCCTTTAATCCACTCGTATTTTCCTTTGGGGTTTTTGGAGCAGGATTTCTGACCTCGCAGACCTCCTCCTGTTCTATGCTTCAATCATCTTTGCCCCCAAAATAGGAGTCTTATGTTGCATTTTTCTGTTTATTTTGTTTCCTTTGCCTAGGCATGTTGCCACTTAATTACTTGACTTTTGGGCTTGTTGCCACAGTAGGACTCTGCCACCAGACAGGGGAGCTTCCGTCCCTAACATTGGGGTCTTCACAACTTCTGGTTCTGGCAAGTTGAATGCCCACCCCAGACCTCCCCCCCAGATCACAATCCAGATCCAAGCAGGTTAAAACAAGAGAGATTAACCTTCAAGACTGATCACTGGATCTCCCTACACTTTGAAGGCCAGCAGCTGATGCTGCCACTGAAGTTTCAAAATGGCGAGTGTCTTCTCAGTGGCTTCTAGCCCCCGGGGGGTTGAAGCTGAGGCGTCCCCCAAATATTGGTCCCAAAATCCATAAGACACTAACCTCTTACTTTGTCCTAGGCATGTCTGTATTAATAATTCTGGAATTGCCACAGCTGCTGGTTTTCTGGGGTTCCTCCAGCTGGCTGCTAGCCTGGCTGCCCTGGGGCTAAAACCGAGGCTAAAGGGGACCTGGGCTCGGCTCCCCATGTGCTGGGCTGTCAGCTCCCAGAACACTCCGCTCACCCTCCCTGCAGGGCTGCTGGTCTGTCCTCAGCCTGTGGTCTGCTTCTTTTTGTCGTTCTGTGGGTGCTGGGGCTCCAGAAGTTGTTCAGAGTCCCCTTTTACATGGTTTGGAAGAGGTCTATTGACTGAGCACCTTGAAAATGCTGTTTCTACTCAGCCATCTTGGCTCCCCCCCCCCCACTAATGAGATTTAAGAAGCATATTTCAATATGCATTGATGAACCAGGCACATACCAAGAGAATTGAAACTTCACAGTTTGCATGTCCCACTCATATCCACATAACGTCAAGAGGTTGTCAGAAGGCCTTTGATAATTTTTAGTAGTTTATGGTGAAAAAGAGAGTCAAGGAAGATGACCAAGCTTGGAAAACTTTCAGATACACATCAGTGGAGGGAATAGGTACTCACATGAATGAGTAATGGATCCTTCTGAATGATGGAATCTTAAAGACTAAAATGATCCATTAACATAATAAATCAAGAAAGAAACACATATCAGATGCATGACATAAACCAAGAACTGTTCTAGGCAGCAGATACAGAGACAAAAAATAAAACTTTACCTGCCCTTGAGTATCTTGCCGTCAAATGCAAGCCTGATAGTCCCAATTATCTTTAAAAATATCAGAAAAGAAGGAGTTTAAATATATGTCAAACTCAGATAATGAAATCTCCCTGACAGTACAGTCCTATAATTTACCAATATTAGGAACGAAAAAATAAAAATAGGAAGAAAGTACAAATCAATACAGGTAACAATAAATCAGAGCCTACCATTTTGTAAGTCACTTTGTCATAGTCAATTGAGCAGTAGGACATGCACTAATGGTTTTAGTCTTTAATGATGCCATTTACCACTCTGGTAGTAATTTAGTGTAAAATAAGATAATACAAGACATCCATTGTTTATTTTTTCTTCATATAGGAAAAGGGAATGTAATGTCTAAATATAAGGAAGAATTAAGTAAAATGTGGTGGCAGTCAGCAAGAATATATTCACACATATACATTGGCATGAAATAAACGAAAAGAGAATAAAATATTAACACAAATAAATTATGGCCTGTAATGATGACTGTAAAATTCATGGGTTTGAAATTAATCAGCAAAGATCTCTTTAAAAGGTTTTTTAGTCTATGTTCATGTTATTTGCATATCCCAGTGACACAATACATTCCAAGACTCTTAGATTTATAGAGAATTATTTAACATGATTCCCTACCTTCAAGGAATTGACAAGTATGTGATATGGTGTGTTGGAGCAGAGATCAAATTCCACATGTGTGGGTCCATTTGAAAGGGGAATACTTCTCAGAGATTTTAGTTATGTTGTGCATATGGGAGAGGAATTATTTAGTAGTTGGCTGGAAGTAGGTAAGAGAGAGATATTTCAAATATGGCAGTGCATTTCATCATCCACAAATATGCGATAGAATGGTATGGCCCAGGATTTTCAGATTCATGCTAGCAATTCTAGGATTTGGGGAAATTGTAACAGTTAAGGCTGTAGCAGTACATAACACAGAAAGGGATCCCTTCCTGAGTCCAGAGACCAGGGAAGTTCTGGGGATGGAACAAGTTAAAATGGATGCAAAGCATTCACATATTTATACAGTGCAAACAAGGGGACCAAATTTGAATTGACCAAATTAATTCAATTCTAATAATGCCAGACTATTGTTTGCCATGACAAAAAGCTAGGCAGTATGTTGCAGTCAATAGGGCATTAAATTTGAAGTCAGTAAGATCTAGGATCAAATTCTACCTCAAATACTTATTGATCATATAAATAATTTGATCTCTCTGTGTTTCAGTCTCATCATGTATAAAATGAAGGGGTTAGACTAGATGTATTCTAAAATCTATCTCTGAATCTATGTTCCTGAATTCCTATGCACATCCCTAAACTTCCTAATAAGTAATGTTTTCCAGGAAGCAGCTAGGTGGCTCAGTGGAGAGAGCACTGGGCCTGCAGTTAGAAAAACCAGAGTTGAAATTCAGCTTCAGATTTACTTACTAGCTGTGTTGGGCAAGTCACTTAACCTCTGTTTGCCTTAATCCATTGAAGAAGGAAATGACAGAGCAAGAAAACTCCATGGACAACATTGGCATGGACAACAACAGGGTCCAAACCCATAGTGGGACACAATTGAAGAACAACATTAATATGTTCCAGGATCCTTTACAAATATCTCATAAAGTTGCCACTACAACTCTGGTAGATAAGCTATAACTATGGTATTACCAGGTATTACTACCTGATAGAGGTGCTATTACTATCCCCATATTTACAAATGAGAAAACTGATATTAGATTATTTACCCAGAGTCACATAGATAATAAGTATCTGAGGTCAGATTGGATCTCATTCCTCCCTCATTTGAACCATCGTACCACTTATCTGCCCCTATCAGGTGCCTTCCTGAAAAATAAAGATGAAAATAAAACAATAATTATCAATAATTTGATATCTATACTAGTAATCTCATAGGGATGCTGTAAGGGAAATGATTTATAAAAGATAAAATAGTTGGCTGGGGTGGCTAGGTGGTGCAGTGAATAGAGAAGCGGCCCTGGAGTCAGGAGGACCTGAGTTCAAATCCAGTCTTAGACACTTAACACTTGACTAGCTATGTGACCTTGGGCATGTCACTTAACCTCAATTGCCCTCCAAAAAGAAAAAAAAATAAAGATGAAATACTAGATATTATTGTTGTTACCTCTTATTTAAAAAAATGATGGTGCAATAAAAATATATATATAGTAATGCATTTTTAAACACAGAAAACATGCCATTTGTTTTGCTTGATTACACATATTTGATACAAGATTTGTTTGTTTTCATTATTTCCATTTGGGTGGAAGAAGATGGAATGGAGAGAAAAAAGTCCTTGGCTGAAAAAGGTAATTAAACACCTATACAGATATACATTTCTCAGAGAAAGCAATTAAGTTTCAATTATTATCATTATTACTTTTGATTTAAAAATAATGTTGTTGTGGGCGGAGCCAAGATGGTAGAGTAGAAACAGCACTTCAAAGGTGCTGTGCCCCACACCACTTCCAAACTATGTAAAAGGGGTCTCTGAACAACTTCTGGAACCCCAGCACCCACAGAACGACACAGAGAAACTAACCTCCTGCTGAGGACAGCCCAGCAGCCCTGCAGGGAGGGCCAGGGCATACTGCTATTCTGGGGTGGTGGGTAGAGGAAAAAATGGGGGGAAAATGTAAGTCAAAATCTGGCAGAAATGAATGATGTAAACCTTAAATTAATAAAGCATTTGTTAAAAAAAATAAATCTCATTAGTGTAGATATGCCCTCCAATGGTAGAGACTGTAACCATTCATATGCACTCATTGAGGTAGACTCTTGTTCTTATGCTCTTCTGTGTTTGTCTTAAAGAATTGACACAATATGCTTGAGACCTTCCATAAACGTAATTTAATTGAATATATTCAAATGGAACATTTTAACCCATGACATATTTTACAAAAAAGTGAACCTTATGAAATATTAATTCATAAGAAATGTACTGACCAGTAGTCCTCACCTGTTTTATTTTAATTTTTTTCTCATATCACACTATTTAAAAGTGGTCAAGAAATATTTTCCACCTTTGTATATAATTTCTCTGCTTTGATACAGTTTGGATTTGTCCATCCAATCATCCATTTGTATAATAGCCATTTATTAAATGCATATCATTTTCAAAATTCACAGGGCTTACTACTGAGAGATAAAGAAAATTAAAACATATTTCCTGTCCTGATGTGGCTGAGTCTAGTAGGAAGGATTTAACATGTGTATGATATAGACAACAATAGCTGGAATTATTATACTGCACAGTAAAATTGATTACCAAATAAATAAGCATGAGAAGTGTGATTTGCTTTTTGAGGAAATATCACCATTACATATTTTTTCTTTGTGGTTTTTTTTTTTTTTTTGGTTTGCTTTGGTTTTGATCATAGTCTCTACTTAATTATAACTATGATATGTTTAGTTGTTCTCAGTAGATAAATATAGGGTCAGTACTGGAAGAACTACTAGGAGAATATAGACTCATGCTTTATCATTACCTTTACCGCATTATCAATCACACTCTTAAATGTACTATGCTATACTTTAAAACAACAATGTAATGGAGGAAAAAAAAAACAACAACTTTCCTGATCCTAAGAACCTAGAGAACCCCATTCAGTCTCTGAACCATGAATCTAAATTTTGAACATATCATCTAATACAGTATAGCATAACTTTTTTTTTTTGCAGAAAGGTTAGTTTCTTGTATCATTGAATTTAGAGAATTCCATATTCCCTTTTCTATAGAGGTTGGAACTTAGGAAACAATGTCTCTGAATCCCCCTTAGCCTTTATGCAATCACATGCTTCCTATAGCCAGGTGCTTCTGCTGCAAGACACCTTTGCTCATGATGAGAAGGAAAGAAAAAATTTTGTCTTATTATCTATATTCTGAAAAAAATGTATATATAACAGTAAAGATTGAGAATGAGTCCTCAAGAGCTCAATGTTTATTCCAAAACTCACCCCTAAGTGATGCCTGATCAGGTTTACTTACAGTGGGACCAGTTTCTTTTTAAAGTCCCAAGAAGTATGGTTGTTCTGAGTCAATCACTAGAAATTCCATATGTGCTGTAATTTACCTCCCTCAAATGACCAGTCTCCTATTATGTTATTAGAATCTTTAGAAAACTACTTCATAGTTATCAAATGGTTTTTGGAAACCCCTAAAACATACATACACACACACACAACCTTGTGTGTGTTTCTGTATTCTGTATGCACATATGTGTATATATGTGCATATATACCTATACATCTGGGGCCCATAAATATATTTTAAATGACATATTTTATGTGTATGAATAATATATATGTATGTGTCTATGTGTACTAAATTGATTTGAAATAAAAGTTTCTCATCTCATATCCTGTAGAATTTTAATATTTTTAACCTACTAATCTTTCTGTGAACACTTTGAAACCTGTTTTCCCCTAATCTCAGCGGATGGCAGACTATAATCAGTTTTTCTCTCTTTTATAACAAATTCTAAAATGGAATCATCATTTTCTTCCAAATTATACCTTGAATCAACTAATCCTTCCTGATGAGAATCTGTTCGATATGAACAATTTTTTTTATTTTTTCCTAAATCATTGGTACTATTAAATTATCACTAAAACAGCCCAAGAATGTATTATCTCTTCTGCTTTTGCAGAGAGAGAGAGTTCCAGTAGACAGCTGGAAATCTGAAATGTCTCATCATTGCTGCATCAAGTGTCAGTATAAAGATAATATTATTTTCCTAATACTCATCTTTCATTATTTCTCTTTTAAGATATCTTATAGGTCCTATCACAATGGTCTCCCTCCCCTTACCTCATCTTCAACTATGTGTTCTTCAGCATGTTTACTCTTTCTTTGGCATTGGGATTTCCTTATAGGCTTATATTCTCAATATATAATGTTACTTTCCCATCCACCTCCCTCCCATGTATTCTGTTCCTTTTGAATTAAGTATAAACCTTTTATATTTATTTCAATCACATGAACTGTTTCACCAAGCTTCCTTGTACTTGAATATGTAGTTCACTTGTTACTCTTCACATGAATATAACAAAAGTGACAAATTATTAGCAGGTTTGCCTATCATCATAACCTCTCCTCCTTTGAAGCTCATTCAATTTGTATTCCTCCCAAATATAGATTCTTTCAGCTTTCATCTATACACTTCCCAGACATTCTCCATCTCTCCTCAATAAGACTGTGCCTGGGTCACAGCACAGTCTTTCTCTCCTCCTCAATCATTTCCTTCATAATAGTGGACTTCAACAGACATTTTTCTACTCCCTTAAATAATATACCTTAAACTCTAGATTCTTTAATTTACTCTTTTCCCACATTCTCCTCTTCTTCCTCACCACAGCTGCACCCAGAGATGGTCATATCTTTGATCATACATAAGCATTATAAACCCATGTTTATAAATTTTGGTACTCCTTTGTCTGATCATGATCTGTTATAATTCCACCTATCCTTCTGCCTTGCAATTCACAACCCGGATTTTCATTTTACCACAACCCCAGTTCTCTTCATCTCTCAGTTGTTTCCCAGGCCTTTGCTGCTTCACTGGCTATACGCTGTTTCCTTCCCCTCATTACCTTCTGATGAAACAATGAAAATCAACTGTAACTTGTCCTCCTCTGTTGAATCTCTTGCCCTTTAATCTCATCAAAGACCTTTTCCATTCAAGCCTCTGATAGATTATTTCCACTGTCTTCTGTTTTAACTCCTACTCATGTGCTAGAACTGGAGAAAACAACAAAACTATGCCAATAAGTTTATATTATATAATCTCAACTGGGCCCCCACCCTAATGAAATAATCCTTTTGCACCTCCCTAAATGATTCATTATCTCTATTACCACTGCTCTTCTCACCTTCTCAGTTGAGAAGCTTCCCTCAAATTTCACTGAAAAAAATTAAAATCATTCACAGAAAGCTCCCTCTTCTCTGTGCCTCATATCAGAGATTCTTACTTCTACAATCTTTTCCTTTGCTCCTTCTTCACATGAAAAGTGTATTTTTCCTTGCCAAGGTCAATCCCTTCTACATGCGCAAATGATTCCATTCCATCCCTTCTTCTCTAGCAGACTGACCTTGTTATTGTATACCCATGAAACCTAGTAAGTATACTAGCAGTATGTCAAGAAACTGAATCGCTTCCATTTGAATTGTCTTAGGAAGATTCTGAAGAACACCCGGCAGGATAAGATACCAGACACTGAGGTCCATACTCAAACTAAACTGCCAAGCATTGAAACTCTGCTTCAGAGAGGACAACTATGACAGGCTGGCTATGTTGTTTGAATGATAAACTCCTCTTGCCTAAAAGACTATTTTATGGATAAATCACCCAGGGGGTGAGTTCACTCACATGGTAGTCAGAAGCAATACAAAGACACTCTCAAGGTCTCATTTAACATTGGAATTGACAAGTGGGGGGCTAGGTGGCACAGTGAATAGAGCACCAGCCCTGGAGTCAGGAGGACCTGAGTTCAAATTTGGCCTGTGACACTTGACACACTTACTGGCCATGTGATTTTGGGCAAGTCACTTAACCCCAATTGCCCTCCAAAATGCAAAATAAACCATTGGAATTGATTGTGTGACATGGGAGTCATGGGCACAAGACTACCCAGCATGGCATGCCCTCATCAGAGAAAGTGCTGTGCTCTCTGAGTAAAGCAGAATTGAAGTAGCTCAAAAGGAATGTAAGATGAACAAATTTAGAAAATCCACCCCAAATGTTCACATGGACTATTTGTGCCTGATCTGTGGGAGAGCATTCTGAGCTTGGGTTGGGCTGATCAGTCAGTCAGATGCATTGTAAAGTGACTCTAATATAATGATGTTATTTTGGTCCTTTTCTAATGAAGGACACCAACATGGCAGATTGACTAATTCCTCTATCATTCTTACTCTTTCATTAATCTACATCTTTCCATCTACTTTAGGCTTCCCTACTGCTTACAAACATGCCCATGTTTCCCCATAAAAAAAAAAAAAAAACAACCTCATTTTCAAAAAAACAAAAAAAAAAAAAACCAAACCCAATCTATCCCCACTAATCATCATCTTATATCTCTCTTCCCTTTATGTATAAAAACTTTGAGAAGCCCATCTAATATAGGGGTCCCTCAGCTTCCGTTCCTCTCACTCTCTTCTTAACTATTTGCAGCCTGGCTTCTCATCTCATCATTCAACTGAAATTATTCTCTCCAAAGTGGCCAGTTACCTCTTAATTGCCATATGTAATGACCTTTTCTTGATTCTCATGCTTGTTGACCTCTCTGAAGAAGCTGACGTTGCATTTCACCTTTTTCTCCTTGATACCCATCTCTCTAGATTTCTTTGTGACTGTTCTCTCCTAGCTTTATTCACACTTATCCGACTTCTTATTCTCATTTCGTGGAACTTCAACCAGGTCACATCTGCTAAGTACTTGTGTCCCCTAAGGCTCTGTCTTGGAACCTCTTCTTTTCTTCCATACTATTTCACTTGATGTTCTCATTAGTTACCATAGTTTTGATTATGTGACAATTAAGAGAATTTTCTGATTTGTATAAATCTAAACTTTCTCTTGACTTCCAATTTTGCATTTTAATTGTCTTTTTGATATCTTAAACTAGATGTCTCATAAACATTTTTTTTCCTTTTTTATGAGGCAATCAGGGTTAAGTGACTTGCCCAGGATCACACAATTAGTAAGTGACAAGTCTCTGAAGTTGGGTTTGAACTTAGGTCCTCTTGTCTCCAGGGCTGGTGCTCTATCTGCTATACCACCTAGCTGCCCCTCATATCCAAAACTGAACCCATGGTCTTTTCCCAAAACACTTTCCTTTCTTCCAAACTTCCTTATTATTTCTAAGGGTATCATCATTGTCCCAGTTACTATAGATCTCAAACTAAACATCACCATCTACTTTTCTTTCTTACCCCCCATTCCATTCTGTTGTCAAATCTTATGTTTCTACATTTCTAGCATCTCTCATTTATGCTTCCTCTCTTCTAACATTGTACCTATCCTGCAATTATGATCACTTCATGTCTGGAATTGTTACAATAACCTCCCAATTAATTAGTCTACCTTCCTCAAGTATTTCTCCACTCCAATCTATCCTTCACTCAGCTGCCAATGATCTCAAAACACAACTTTGAACATGTTACCTCACCTCTTCAATCGACTCCAATGGCTCCCTGTTACCACCGCTGTCAAATATAATGTACTTTATTTAGCTTTTTTTTTTGCATTATATCATATATTATTTATTAGAATAAAAATATAATAACTGGCATTTATATAGCACTTAAAGGTTTGCAACATGATTTACAAATATTATCTTATTTGATCTTAACCACCACCCTGTGAGGTGGAGGCTCTTATTATCTTCATTTTACAAACATGGAAACTGAGGCGGACTGAGGTTGTGAACTCCCTAGTGTCACACAGCTAGATTGAGGCTAGATTGGAATTCGGGTCTTCCAGGTCTAGTCCTCTTTTCACTTAGCCTACTCCTTGTCTAGGAGAAACACTAAGGTCTGTTATAATACTTTACTTCCAACATTATGTACCTACTGTTGCTGCTTGACTAGATTTTTGCAACATGATAAATCCATATAAATATATGTAGCCTTGCATTTAGGCATGGAATAATAGACACACCCTTTCCTGTTGGAGGTCAATAGAAAGTAAATAACTACCCAGTCCTATAAATATACTCTATTTACTTATTTTCCTCTTTTGCATATTTCTCCTCTATAATTGTTTAGGAGGCATTCACATTTTTTCTTAGAAAACTTTTCACCCTATTCAATTACTGAGTTAGAACTTAATTCTAGCCAGGTGTTAATGTCCAGCAGTGATTGGTAGTTTCTGAAGATAAAGAAGGAGCTGCTAGGTGGTACAGTGGATAGAGCAGCCAGGTCTGAAGTCAGGAAGACTTATCTTCCTGAGTGTAAATCCAGCTTCAGACTCTCACTAGCTGTGTGATCCTGGGCAAGTCAATCAACCTGTCTACCTCAGTTTCCTCATCTGTAAACTGAGCTGGAGAAGGAAATGGCAAACCACTCCAGTACCCCTGCCAAGAAAGCCCCAAATGGGGTCGAAAAGAGCTGGACATGACTGAACAAAGATAAGGAAAAAGCATTGTAGAGTACTTAATGATATTATAAAAACTCATGTATTTATATGGTGCTTTAAGATTTACAAAGTACAACACTCTGAGATAGATCGTCAGGGAATAAGTATTTTATGTAGCTCCTACTATGCACCAGGCACTATGTTAAGTGCTTTTACACATATTATCTTGTTTTATCATCACAACAACCCTGCCAGGTAGGTGCTATTATTATCCCTGTTTTATAGTTGAAGGAACTGGGGCAAACAGGATTGAGTGACCTGTCCAGGGACACACAGCCAGCAAGAGTCTCAGTCTGGATTTGAACTTAGATCTTCCTGATTCCAGGTTCAGTGCTCTATCCATTCTAACACTTGGATACCCCATTTCCATATCATACAAATAAATAGGGAAAAATATATTTATTTATAAGGAATTTGTTTTAATTAAAATTATTCTAAAAAATATCCATTTGCTTAAGTGAAGACTATTCTTAGCCACATACTTAAAAGTTTTAAAAAGAAAATCACATCTTAAATTATAGCTTGAAAAATGTTCAAGGGGCAGCTAGGTGGCACAGTGAATAGAGCACCGGCCCTGGAGTCAGGAGGACCTGAGTTCAAATCCAGCCTCAGACACTTAACACTTACCATTTGACCTTGGGCAAGTCACTTAATCCAATTGCCCCTCCAACAAGCAAAATTAAAAAAAAAAAGTTCATTATGTGGCATAAACTGAATCACTTCAGAATGGATTTTAACCTGCCAATGAATTTGCTTTTTGGTAGCATTATATAAGTCAGTAAAAATACTATGGTATTCTAGTTCTCTATTTAAGAGAAATGCCAGCAAACTATAGATTTACTTTACATAGACCATAAAAAACCCGGAAAGGACCTGAAACATTTCCTTGTTTGAGAAAAACAAACTTACAACCATCTGACACATCTGTACCTGAAATTTTTTGAGTCATAGCTTTATTAATATTTATTTATGTATATTTTATAAATGTTTGTTTTACTTACATAGTACTATAAAGTTTGCAAAGTATTTTATAAATACTATCTCATTTTAGCCTTTCAACAACCCAAGGAGTTAGGTAACATTTTTTTTTAACTTGACGATTGTTATCTTTCCAATTTTCTTGCATTTTATTCCTCTTCACATACTCTACAATCCAGTGAAACTTGCCTCCTTGCTTTTCTTTGCACATGACCCCCCAGCTCCTGACTTGGGTGTTTCTAGCTGTCCAGTCACCATGACTGAAATGTTCTCCGTCTTAATCTCCACCTTCTAGTTTACCTGGCTTCATCCATGCCTCAGCTAAAGTCCCATCTTCTGCAAGAAGCCTTTCCTTTATCTAAATGCATTTACTCAGGGATTATCTGTAATTTATCTTGTCTATTTCTAGTCTGTACCTCCTTGTCTACATGTAGTTTTCCCTCATTAGATTGAGTCCTTCAATAAGGCAGGGGTTCTTAGTCTTTTCTTAGTCAACATTTTGTTTTTTAATTGTTTGATAATAAAAATTTAGTATAATTAATTTCCTTTGCAACCCTTGGCATTTTATTTTATGAATTTAAAAACTTGATTTTGAGAAGTACAGAGAATTCACCAGATTGCTAAAAGGCATCCACTACACAAAATAAGGTTAAGAACCCCTGCTCTATTGAAAGACCCTCATATTTAATGCTTAAAGTATTCAGTGATCTAATATTTAACCTCTATGTTACGTTCTTTGCCTCTCCACTCCCTTAATATATGTCAGACTCTCCTTTTATTCTCCCTGTACTTTTTTTTTTTTTACTTTGAAACCCTTTCATTATTTTAGAGTTCACTTAATTCTGCCCATTAATCTGGAGAGTGAAAAGATGATTCTTCATAACTCTACATACCTCCGGAAGGAGATCATCCTGAATTTTGTACAGAGGTTACAATTGCTTTGTTGTGGAAGAAAAGAAACATCCCATACTCTCTGAAGTTCATTGCAAAATTCTCGTTTCTCTCCATAACTCCTGGAAGAGAGATTATCCGTTAGGTGTCAGCTTTGCTAACAGATCATGTGACCAATGGTTAGAGCAAACTCAAAGCCATCATTCTGCAAGTAAGATAACAAATTTTAATATAGTTTGTGAATGTGTGTCTCTGTACAATTCAATATTGTTGCCAGCCCATATGATTATCATCCTTTCTTATATTCACTAGTTCACAGAGATAATATTTCTGATCCATGCAATAATTATTTACTCTAAACTAATACATAGCTTGGGTTGTGGATCATATTTTCAATTTTCTGAACCTTCCCACAGTATGATTTCTTGTAGGCATTGGGCTATGCTAATCTGCATGCTGAATTAAGCCATATTATTACTTTGACTTTGACTGCTTATTGGAGCTTTGAGTTGAGAGAACCAAAAAAGGTGGTCAGTCTGATTTGCTGAAGTTCAATTAAATGACTGAACTGTGCAGCAATGAATAAAAGACTATGCAGTCTGCATACATATAAGACCGTCTCTTAGTTAGCATAGGATTTTCGAGCAAGAAAGAGTCTTATAGAAGACTTTTCCCCAAAATTAAACCTTTATTTTAGCATAAATTGACTGTAAAAGGAGATGGAGATAGGAAGGCAGATTCATCCTGAAAGGCATTGAGTTTCAGTTGAGGCTTTTTACACTAGGTACTGGAGGAAGCATTGAGGGTTTTTCATTGGTTTTGGTGAAGAAATGACATGATTAGAGCAAAAATTTGTTCAGATTAACTTCCCTATGGCATGCAGGTTGGATTAGAAAGAAGAGAGAGGGATGACTAGGTGGCTCAGTGAATAGAGCACAAGCCCTGGAGTCAGGAGGACCTGAGTTCAAATCTGGCCTCAGACACTTAACGCTCACACAAAATAACTAGCCGTATGACCTTGGGCAAGTCACCACAATTGCCCTCCACAAAGCAAAAAAAAAAAAATTAAAACAAGGGTGCAGTGAGTAGAGCGCCGGCCCTGGAGTTAGAAGGGCCTCAGTTCGGATCTGGCCTCAGACACTTAACACACACACACACACACACACACACACAAACCCTAGCTGAGTGACCTTGGGCAAGTTACTTAACCCCAAAAAAGAAAGAAGAGAGAATGGAAATCAGAAGTCTATAGGAACATATGCCAAGAATTCAGGTTTAAGTGAATGAAAACGTTAGCTAGGTAGTTGTATAGTCATAATATAAGGTGGGAGGGGTGGCTAGGTGGCATAGTGAATAGAGCACCAGCCCTGGAGTCAGGAGGATCTGAGTTCACATCCAGCCTCAGACACAACACAAAACTAGCAGTGTGACCTTGGGCAAGTCACTTAACTCCAATTACCCTACCTTCCCTTCTTCAAAAAGCCAAATAACAGTAATAATAATAATAATAATAATAATAATAATAATAATAATAATAATGCAAGGGGGGTTGAAAGATATCAGAGAGGGGAATCAATATTGCGGGGTCATTACCTAGAAGTAGAAAGATGTTAGAAGCAGCAAGTTAGTAAAATTGATAGAGTTTTGGACTTGAAATCAGGAAGATAAATGTAAATCCTACTTCAGACGCCAAATAGCTATGTAATGTTGGGTAAGTCCATTAATCTCTCTCGGTCTCATCCTATATCTATATAATGGGGATAAAAATAGCATCTAACTCACAGGGTATTTTGAGAATCAAATAAAATATGTAAAGTACTTTGATAATCTTAAAGCAATATATAAATATTATATGCTGTTGCTGTTAGATGAGGGATAAGTTGAAGTTAAAAATAATGCTAATATCTTGAGCCTCACTGACCAGGATAATGATGATGATAAATTTATAGAAAATATGCTCTGAACAGGACCTGTTATTTTGTTTATATAGGGAATTTCCATTGAGAAAGCACCCTCCGTCAGATGCAATCCTTCTTCTTGTCTATGAATTGTGCTTTTAGAAAGGTGCTCACTGTAACAAAGTCATCATGTGTTAGAGCCCTATCTATTATAGCTTTTTACCATTTGAATTAATGTCAAATGCAATGAAAGGGGAATTAGCCATACCAGATCTAAAAGGACATAATAAAGCATCAGTCATCAAACTATTTGCTACTGGCTAAGAAATAGAGTGGTGGATCAGTGGAATAGGTTAGGTGCAAAAGACACAGTAGTGAATTATTATAATAATCTACTGTTTAATAAACCCAAAGACTTTATCTTCTTGGATAAGAACTCATTATTTGACAAAAACAAAACAAAACAAAACAAAAAAAACCTGCTGGGAATCTGGAAAATAGTATGGAAGAAACAAGGCCTATAATAACATCTCATAGATTATACAAAGATGAGGTGAAAATGGATAGATGATTTAGACATAAATGTTGATACCATAAGCAATTGAGGAGAGCAAGGAATACTTTGCCTGTCAGATCTATGGAGAATGTGGGGGCAGCTAGGTGGCACAGTGAATAGTGCACCAGCCCCAGAGTCAGGAAGATCTGAGTTCAAAGCTGGCCTCAGACACTTGACACTTACTAGCTGTGTCACCTTGGGCAAGTCACTTAACCCCAATTGCCTTGCTTTAAGAAAAAAAAAAAGATCTATGGAGAGGAGAAGAATTTATGACCAAACAAAGAAGAGATAGAGAATATTACAGATAATTTTGGTTACATTAAATTTAAAAGGTTTTGCATGGGGCAGCTAGGTAGTACAGTGAATACAGCAGTGATCCTGGAGTCAGGAGGATGTGTTCAAATCCAGGCTGAGACACTTCAACATTTAATAGCTGTGTCATTTTGGGCAAGTCACTTAACCCCAACTTCCTTGCCTTCCCTACTCAAAAAAAAGTTTTTACACAAACAAAACCGTTACAAACAAGATAACATGGAAAGCAAAAAGCTGTGAAACAATTGTTACAGACAGTGTTTCTGAGAAAGGTTTCAGAGAACTAAATCTAGTCAAAGGATTGGAACAGGCAGTTTTCAGATGAAAAAATTAAAGCTATAGTCATATGAAAAAAATCTCTAAATGCCTATTGATCAGAGAAATGAAAATTAAAACAACTTTGAGGTACTACCTCACACTTATCAGAATGGCTAATATGATAGAAAAGGAAAATGATAAATGTTTGAGAAGATGTGGGAAAATTGGGAAATTGATTCATTACTGGTGGAGTTGTGAACTGATTCAGCCATTCTAGAGAGCAATTTGGAACTATGCCCAAAGTACTGTAAAACTGCATACCCTTTGATCCAGCAAAATGGCTATTAGACTTGCAGTTGATTTTGATTTGAGTGAGGGAGGACTGTGGAAGGTCACCAACTTCACTTTCTCCTCCAGAGCCATTTGGCTCCAGTGAACAGATATTTATCAGGATGACTTTCTTCCTTCATCTCTCTCTCTCTCTCTCTCTCTCTCTCTCTCTCTCTCTCTCTCTCTCTCTCTCTCTCTCTCCTTTCACAAAACCTTAGACCAAGTTCACTCCGAATCTCATAGATTAGACCACAGTAGTTCCCTGCCAAAGCTCTACTTATTGGCTATATTTTGGACTCCTCTGGCTTAAAGTGAATGCCAGCGGTAACGGTTTCTCTTTGGAACAACAACCCTGAGAGTCCTCCCCTCTCAGGTTGATTTATTTCTTTTTTCCAGTTAAAGGGGTCATCCCTTCAGTCACTTCTTAAAGAGGCCTATTCACTGAATGGGCATTATCTTGTTCTAAGTGAATACCTGAAAAGGACTTAAAAGGGCCAGGGTCTTCCATTGAATCCTTAGTCATCTCCAGTCATCCTGATGAATATCTAGTCACTGGATTCAGATGTCTCTGGAGAAGAAATTGAGGCTGGTGACCTTGTACAGGCCTCCTTCATTTAAACCAAAGTCAACTGAAAGACATGTCATCATTTCTCTGATGCCATGATCTTCTTTGGAAACTAAAGACAAACACAAAAATCATTACTATGTCTGTATCCCAAAGAAATAATAAAAATGGAAAAGAACTCATATGCACAAAAATATTTATAATAGCTCTTTTTTGTGGGGGCAAAGAATTGAAAGTTGAATGGATGCCCATCGATTGGGGAATGGCTAGACAAATTGTGGTATATGAATGTAATGGGACACTATTGTGTTATAAGAAATGATTAGCAGACAGAGTTCAGAAAAAAAAAAAAAAAACATGACTTACATGAACTTATGTTCAGTGAAGTGAGCAGAACCAGGAGAACATAGTAACAGAGTAATAGTAACACTGAGTAATAATCGACTATGATAGACTTTACTCTTCTCAACAGTACAGTGATCTAAGATAACTCCAAGACTCATGATAGAAAATGCTAACCCCATACAGAAAAAGAACTATGGAGTCTGAATATGGATTGAAGTATACTATGTTCACTTTTTTCTTTCTCTTGGTTTTTCTTTTTTTTTTTTGTTATGATTTTTCTTTCACAACAAGACTAATGTGGAAACATCTTTAATATCATTGTTCATGTATAACCTCTATCAGACAGCTTGTTGTCATAGGAAGGGGGGAGGGGACGGACATAGGGACAAAAAATAGAGCTCAAAATCTTATAAAAATGAATGTTGAAAGTGATCATTACACGTGATTAAAAAATAAAATAGAATTTTTCTTCCAAATGCTTTATTAACTTTTGATTTCCATCATTTATTTCTGTCAGGTTTTCAGCTACAAATTTTCTCCCTGTTTTTCCCCTACCCACTGCCCCCAAAATAGCAGTCCCACCAGATATCCCTACATTTCCCTCCCTGCTATCCCACCTCCCACTTGTTCTATTCTCTACATTGATACCTTCCCTTTTCAAAAGTTCGTGCTTCCAAATTCCCTCCCACCACAGGCCTGCCCTCCCTTCCACCATCCCCCCTCTTATCCCCTTCCCCCTACTCTCCTGTATGGGGAGATACCCTATTTAGTGTGTATGTCATTCCCTCCCTGAGCCAAATTCAATGAAAATAAGGTTGACCCATTCCCTTTTGCTTTCCTGTTCTTTCCCTCCATAGTAACCATTTTCCCTTGCCTCTTCTATATGACATAGTTTACCCCATTCTGTCTGTCCTCATCTCCTCTCATTATTCCTCTCTCGCCTCTTAATTTCACCTAAGTATCATTACTTCCTATTAAATTGGTCCTGTGCTCTATACGTATACCAGTAAACATATATACACACATTCACATATGTATTCACACACACACACACACACACACACACACAGTCCCTTCAAATATTTTCATACTGAGAAAAGTTTCATCAGGTACAATTATTGTTTTTCAATGTAGGAATGTAAATAGTTCAAATTTGATTAGTTCTTTATGATTTCTTTTCCCTGCTTACCTTTTTATGCTTCTCTTGCTTCTTGTATCTGAATGTCAAATTTTCTATTCATCTCTGTTTTTTTTTTCATCAAAAATACTTGTAAGTTGGGCGCAGGAGACACAGCAGTTAATGAATATAGCAATCTATTGTTTGATAAACCCAAAGACCCCAGGTTTTGGGATAAGAATGCACTATTTGACAAAAACTGCTGGGATAACTGGAATACAGTATGGCAGAAACTAGGCATAGGCCATTATCTAACACCATATACCAAAATCAAGTCTAAATGGGTGCATGATCTAGGTATAAAGGCTGATACTATAAGCAATCTCAGAAAGCAAGGAATAGTTTAGCTGTCAGATTTGTGGAGAGGGGAAGACTTTAGGACCAAACAAAAATTAGAGAGCATTATAAAATGCAAAATGCATAATTCTGATTACATTAAATTGAAAAGATTCTGTACAAACAAAGCCAATGTAACCAAGATCAAGAGGGAGGTGGGAAATTGGGAAAGAATTTTTACAACTTATGTATCTGACAAAGGACTCATTTCTAAAATATACAGAGAATTGAGTCAAATCTATAAGAATACAAGTCCTTCCCAATCTATAAATGGTCAAAGGATATGAACAGTTTTCAGAGAAAGAAATTGAAGATATCTTTAAGTGTATGAAGAAATACTCTAAATCACTATTGATTAGAGAAATACAAATCAAAACAACTCTGAGATACCACATCTCTCCAGTCAGATTGGCTAAAATGACAAAACAAGAAAATGACAAATGCTGGAGAGGATGTGGACAAATTGGAACACTAATACATTGCTGGTGGAGTTGTGAACTTATCCAACCATTCTGGAGAGCAATCTGGAATTATGCCCAAAGGATTATAAATAATTCCATACCCTTTGACCCAACAATACCACTTCTAGGGTTATATCCCAAAGAGATCACAGAAGTGGGAGAAAGACCCATATGTACAAAAATATTTATAGCAGCCCTTTTTGTGGTTGCAAAGAATTGGAAATTAAAGGAGTGCCCACCAATTTGGGAATGGCTAAACAAGCTGTGGCATATGAATGTAATGGAATATTATTGTGATACAAAAAACGAGGAGGAGACGGATTTCATAATTACCTGGAGAGGCTTATACAAACTGATGCTGAGCGAGAAGAGTAGAATCAGAAGAAATCTATATACAATCACAGTCACATCATATGTGTGATGGCCAACTATGACAGACTGGACTCTTTTCAGCCATGCAATGATATAAGTCAATCCCAAAAGACTCATGAAGGAGAGAAATGCGACATCCAGAGATATAACTAGAAACAACTGAGCTTGATTCCTGATGGAAGCAAACTAATTGATCTTTTTTATTTCATTGTTTGGTTTTATTTCTTCTCTACCACTTTTCATCCCACCTAGTCCAATACTCGTTTGTAATTGGACTAATGTCTAATATGAATATATTTGCAGATCCTAGACTGGACTATATGCTGTCATGGGGGGTGGGGGGAGGGAGGTAAAGGAAATTTGAAAATCAAGGAACTATGGAATTGAATCTTGTTAACTGAAACTAAACTAATAGATTAATTTAAAAAATAAAAAAAAGAATACTTGAAAGTCCTCTATTCCACTGAATGACCATATTTTCCCCTGAGACGTGATACTCAGTTTTGCTGGGTAGTTGATTCTTGTTTTTTAATCCCAGCTCCTTTGTCCTCCTGAATAGCATTTTTCAAGCCCTTCATTCCCTCAGTGTATAAGTTGCCAGATCTTATTTTATCCTCATTGTATTCCCACAATATTCAAATTGTTTCTTCCTGAGTGCTTGTAATATTCTCTCCTTCATCTGGGAATTTCAGAACCTTGCTAGGTTTTCTTTTTTGAATCCTTATCAGGAGGTTATTGGTGGATTCTTTCAACCTCTACTTCTTCCTCTGGTTCTAAAACATCAGGGCAGTTTTCCTTGAGAATTTCTTGGAGGATGATTTCTAGGTTCTTTTGTTGCTCATGGCTTTCAGGTAATCCAATAATTTGTATATTATCTCTCCTGAATCTATTTTCCAGGTCAGTGATTTTTCCAATGTGATATTCCACATTGCCTTCTATTCCTTCATTTGTTTGGATCTGTTTAACAGCATCTTGATTTCTCATAAAGTTACTAGCTTCCATTTGCTCTGATCTAATTCTAACGGAATGATTCTCATCAGTGAGCTTTTGAGATTCTTTTTTTCCATCTGGCAAATTCAGCTTCTTAAGGAATTCTTCTCCTCATTACCTTTTTGAGCCTCTTTTGTCATTTGAGTTAATCTATTTTTAAGGTGTTATTTTCCTTAATCAGGCTGTTGAGTCTCTTTTCATAATTTTGTTGCATCATTCTCATTTCTCTTCCCAATTTTTCCTCCACTTCTCTTATCTGTTTCTTAATGTCCTCTATGGCGTTTAACCAGCTTGTATTTTCCTTTGAAGCTTTTGGTGCAGGAGTTCTGACTTCACTCCTGTTCCATGCTTTGATCCTTTTTGTCCCCACTCAGTCACTTGACCCCTGGGCTTTTTGCCATAGGACTCTGCTGCCAGGCAGGGGAGCTTTGTACCAAATGCTGGGATTTTTTCAACTGCTGGAGGTATTAGTTGGATGCCCTCTCTGAAGCTGCCACACACTCTGGCAAACTGGTCACACACCTCAGGACCTCCTTCCTAGAGCACAATCCAGATCCAAACAGGTTAAAGCAAGAGTGATTACACCTTAGGATGGTGGCTTGGTCTCCCTACAGTCTGCAGGTCAGGAGCTGAAGCTGCCACGTGGCTGCTGTGTTGTTAATTCTTGAAATAGCCACACATGCTGGTGATCTGAAGCCCCTCTAGCTAATATTTGGTCAGGCCCACCCTGGGGCTAAAACTTATGGCTTGAGCTCGGCTGGTTTGGCTCCCATAGTATTGTGCTGGACAATTCCTGCTGGCCTGCTGGGCTGTCCTAAATAGGAGTTTAACTTCTCTGTTTCATTTTTTTGGGTTCTGTAGCTCCAAAGTTTGTTCAGAGTCACCTTTTACATGAATTGGAGGTGGTAAGAGCCGGTGCCCCACGGAAATCCTCTTTCTACTCCACCATCTTGACTCTGACATAAAATAGTCACTCAAAATAAAATAGTATTAAGTGGGGAAAAAAGAAAATGATAATGTCAAATTACAATTACCAAGCTTTTATAAAAAAAATAGAAATAAAATGTACCCCCACCCCTGCATCATTATAGAAGTTCAGAGTATGGGTGTTGAATACTTCTGCAATCCACCTTTTGGCCTCATCACTCAACTGAAATTGCTCTCAACACAATTTTCAATAATCTCTTAATTACTAAAGTTGAACACATGTTTTCAATCCCCAATCTTTCTCACCTCTCTGCAGCATTTGGAGATGTTGAGAACTTTCTCCATCTGAATACTCTCTTTTCTCCTGTTTTTGATGACACTTTCTTTACTGGTTCCATTTCTGCCTGTGTGATTCTTCTTTGTCATTGTCCTTTTGCTGTATCTTCATGTGTGTTGCTCCCATTAACTGTGGATGAGCCCCCAAAGCTCCTATTATAGGATAAATTAACATCCCCATACTAGTGACTGTGAGTTCTATATATCCAGCCCAGCTCTCTCCACTAAACACTAGTCACACATCACAACCAGATTATTTGAAATTTTAAACTGGATATCCCCAAATCTCATGCTTAACATGGTCAACAACAATAATAAAACCACCACTACAAACACAGGATATCTCATTATTTTTACACCATAACTCACTCTTCTTCTGAACTTCTTCATTAATGTTGAGGCTTCTTAGTCACCCAGATTCAAAACCTCATTGTCAACAATTCTCATCTCCACATTCTTATGACCACCATATATCTAATAAGTTGCCAAATCTTGTCTTTTAATTCCCAAAATTTTTCCTTTTGCAAATATTCTTTCTTCACTATTCATATAATCACCAGCTTAAATTAGGCCTTTGTAACTTCTTGCTTGGAATATTACAAAAGCCTCCTATTTTTTCACCTTACCTTATTCTTATTCTTGCTGTTATCCATTATATGTCTTCTAAATAGTCACTGAGGTGATTTTTTCCAATGGGGTGGCTTGCCCTTTCCACCTTCATACTCCATAACCTTTCAAAATTTAAATACTAACTCTTGGGCATTTAAAGCTATTCACAGTCTCAACCTTTCTTATCTTTCTTGACTTCTTACACACTATTTTCCTCTATACATAAAATAGCTTATATTCTATCAGGGAAACAACAGATGGAACTATGTCCAAAACCTAATCAAATGAATCTGTGATCTGATCGATTCAAGAGTTTTCTCCCATTGTGTATATGGCAACAGATTCCTGCCTATTTTGTGTAATTCTCACCTGTGTCCTGCCAAAAAGGGGCCTACCTATTACAGTAGAGGCCATCCTCATTTTCTCTTTTCATTGCGATGGTAGCAGAGGATCACTTTGGCCATCAACTGTCATTGTAAACTCTAGCCACATCAGTAGCCCCTCTTCTCTTTCTGACAATTAACTGTTGGGTAAGTTCCTTTATTCCTATTTTTCTTCATAGTTCCTCATTGGTTAATGTTCTCTAAGAAAGTGATGGCTTCAGAGAAACCTTGGAAGACTTGAATGAACTAAAAAAGAGTAAAGTAAGCAGGGCCAGAAGAATAATTTACACAATAACTGTATTTTAAAAACCAAAGACTTTGGAAGATCTTAGAAAACTGTCCAATTCAATGACAAACTACTATTCTAGTGGACTGATGGTGATGTATGCTATTTATCTCCTGATGTGATGGACACAAGATGCAGCATGAAGAATATATCTTCAGACATGAGTAATGTGAGAATTTGTTTTGCTTCATTGTGGCTATTTGATATGAGTATTCTATTTCTTCCCCCACTCACAATCTCTTGAGAGTTGGTAGGAAGAAGGGAAAACAAATGCTTGTTGATTGATAATGGTTTTTTTTTTTAAATTAATTTATTAGTTTAGTTTCAGTTGACAAGATTCAATTCCATAGTTCCTTGATTTTCAAATTTCCTTTACTTCCCTCCCCCCTCCCCTCATGACATCATATAGTACAGTATAGGGTCTGCAAATTCATTCATATTAAACATTATTCCAATTACAAAGGCATATAGTACTAGGTGGGATGAAA
>WOXC01003299.1:0-26600 GCA_011680675.1 Gymnobelideus leadbeateri
ATAATGTGCATGTGAACTTACTTCAGACCTTTCTAGAGGAGATTAACAAATCATTTTATGAATATTTTCTTCCTTTTTGAAGTTATAAACTTGCATTCAAGGATTCAATGATGTTATTTTTTTTGCTACTTTAAGTGTATAGATTATACTTTATTTCAAATTATCTGTTTCTCTCTCTCCTCCCTCCCTCTATACCTATGCCCCTCTCCCTTTCCCCCTCCTTGTCAATCATTCATTCACCCATTACCTGAAGGAGATATGTTTGTTTACTCCACCTACATTCTCAACTTTATACACATTACAAAGCAGCCACAATACTAAAGTGACTTCAAGTTCATAAATGTGCTTCCCTAAGTCCTTGATTTGAGGTCAGGGAGCAAATTAAAGTCACATCAGACACTTTATTTTTTCTCACCTTGCTTATCTGAGCACTGGAGAACTCTCCATTAAGTTCTCTGAGGAAAAAATTTAAATTGCCATAGAAAGATGACCGTGATGATAAGGAATTACATAGCTTATGGGCCTAAAGGTTGGACTCAGAATTCACCAACCTCAAAGAAGAAAGCATTGCATATCAATATGTAAATACCTAACTTGCCTATTGGAATGTTTGCATTATTTATAAATTTGTTCATTCTTAATTAAATCTATGTTCAAAAGACATATTAATACTTTTAAGACATCAATAAAATTTATAATAGCAAGCTATTGAAGAGAGATTCATACTTCAGGCATCATGCATGAAAGAAGACCTAAATAACCTCCTGTGGTCTGAAAGCCAAAATCTAAGGACTAGATTCTAATCCACTGAGATAATTCTAATGAGCCTCCAAGAGTCCACAATGCCAAATTCCCACTCAATTTTCATATTTCCATATTTATTTTCATACTAGGAAATTCTGATACATGGTAACAATTTAGAACAACATGGATTGATATTTTCCAGAAAGGTAGTTGCCAAACCCAAATGCTGGTTACATATAAAGATCTCTTCCTTTCCAGAATAGGATGGAATGTCCTGATCACCATCTTCACCCTCAAAAATATTCATTTACACTGGGGTGCAGACAGTAGAAGAAAAGGATAACCCTCTAAACACAAATAAAAGGAATTCAGTAGACAACAACTCAGCTTGCAAATTCCCATCTCAGAAAATAGAGCCCCTTCAAAGGTCCACAGGCCCCAGTATAGCCTCAAACTTGAAGGATACTGAATGAAAACTGCAACACAAGCAATAGGCTCAATACTTTTGTACTTTTGACACCTCTCACAATATACTTCCTGACTTGCCATTGCCTTGGGACTTAATTTCTGCTGGGGCTGTTGAGATCAGTGACCTGGAACACTCTCTAAACAAGTGCCTGTCAGGCCTCCAGAGCCCAGAGAAAGTAATTTCCCCTCTGGAACATGCGTCATGGGTGAGTAACACAGACTTTAAACTTTCAAACAGCATTTTTCTTCTCAATGGGTCCCTGGAAATGCATCTTAAATGGGTTTTCTGCAAATACTTATGTTCCTCAACACCCAAAGTTCCAAGTTCAAACAAATAATCAGCTCCCCTTTCACACAGGAATACTTGCAATTCATCTTAAGAAAGCAGCTCAATTTAGAAATCAACTTTCCTACTCTGAAAAATCATAGTAAAATCTCTCTTTCTTTAGCCATCCCCATCCTAAATACTATAAAGCCCTTAGAGGCCAGAGTCAAGATGATAGATGCAGCAGCCCAGTCAAATTCTCCCAACATTCCCCTCCAAACAACTTTAAAACCAGAAGTCACATAGAATTCTGGACTGGCATAGAAAACAAAATGTCAGGGTGAGAGGTTTTTATAGCCTAAGACAACTTCTTATAGTTCATCCTTCATTTTTTAAGAGGATCAATGACATCACATGGTGATGTCTTGACTTGCTTGTGAATTGGATGTAAGTGGGGCAGAATTGCACAAAATCAACTTAGGAGGTTGGTAGGAGAGGTCTGTGACATTGGGGTGGAGGTCTTTCTGGAGCTCACAAGTTGACAACACTAGCAGTGGGACTTGGGGGCAGTTGTGACAGAAGCAGCAGCTCCAGGAGCTCTCAGACCAGAGACTGTAAGGGCATTAGACTTGGTGGGAAAGAGATTACAGGGGAGCTTTCCTGTCGGTGCAAGATGGCGGTACAGATCTCCAAGCAGAGGAATTCTGTTGCTGATGGCATCTTCAAAGCCGAGCTGAATGAGTTTCTCACCAGGGAGCTGGCTGAGGATGGCTATTCTGGGGTGGAGGTTCGAGTTACCCCAACCAAGACAGAAATCATCATCTTGGCCACCAGGACTCAGAATGTCCTTGGGGAGAAGGGTCACTGTTTGTAGAGTTGTGTACTGGTCTGGAAAACAATTTGGAACTATGCCCAAAGGACTATAAAATTGTGCATATACATTTTTATGCATATACGTTGAACCAGAAATACCACTAATAGGTCTGTAACTCAAAAAGATCAAAGGAAAAGGAAAATAGCCTATTGTAGAAAAATATTTACAGCAACAATTTTTATGGTGACAAAGAGATGGAAATTTAAGGAGTGCCCATTAATTGGGGAATAGATAGACAAGTTGTGGTATGCAATTGTAATAGAATACTATTGTGCTATAAGAAATGATGAGCAGGATGATTTTAGAAAAACCTGGGGAGACTTTTATGAACTAATGCAGAATTAAGTGAGTACAACCCTGAGATCATTGTACACAGTAACAGTAATATTTTAATGATGATCAACTCTGAAAGACTTAGCTACTTGGATTAATACAATGACCTCAAGACAATTCTAAAGATCTTATGATGAAAAATCTTATCCACTTTCAGAAAGAGAATTGATGAACTATGAGTACAAACTGAAGTATATATATATATATATATATATATTTACTTTCTTTATCTGCTTTGCTTTTTTTTTTTTTAAGCAATTGGGGTTAAGTAACTTGCTCAAGGTTACACGGCTAGTCATTATTTATGTGTGGGTGCTCATTTTCTGAGGCCGGATTTGATCTCGGGTCATGCCAACTCCGAGGCCGGCGCTCTTACTCACTGCACCACCTAGCCGCCCCTTTTAGGGCAATTAGGGTTAAGTAACTTGCCCAAGGTCACACAGCTAGGTTTTTGTTTGTGTGGGTTAAGTTTCTGAGGCTAGATCCGAACTCAGGTCCTTCTGACTCCAGGGCCGGCGCTCTACTCACTGCGCCACCTAGCCACCCCTATCTGTTTTGCTTTTTTTGTAACACAGATCATATGGAAATATGTTTTGCTTGATTCACAGGTATAATTGGTAGCATTTTGCTTGCCATTTGGGGGAAGGGGCTAGAAGAAGAGAATTTGGAACTCAAAATTGTAGGGAAAAATGCTAGAAATAAGTAATAAAAAAACCAAAATAGAAGACATATTCTCTTTCAAGGTAGTGACCATTATTTTGCATTTTTGCCCACAGTCACCAGCACAGCACGTTGTACAAAGGCGCTTAAGAAGTTGGATTGACTTGACTCATAGAATGTAGGAACAACAAGAGATCCTAGAAACTATCGATTCAAGGGTTTTTCATCCTAGTTCCCATGGAACTCTACAAGGGATCCATGGATAGATTTGGAGGTGGGGAGATTGTGAACCTGGATGGAAAAAAAAAATTACATCTTTATTTTCTTTAACTTCTTAGCATTTGCTTTAATTGTAAGTGTAGGCAACAAACACTTTTTTTTTTTTTTTCTGAGAAGATGAGCCCCTAGGCCTCATCAGAATGCCAAAGGTGTCCATGGTACAAACCAGATGAAGAATGCTTTATCTAGTCCAACTCCCTTACTTTACCTCATTTCACCTCTTTCCTTTATCTATTAAATGACAGAGCTGGGGTCAGAACTCAGGTCTCCTCACATCCAGTGTTATAACAAATGGCCTGGTAATTTTTACCTTGATAAATACAAGCCAAATGGGGACATAAATCCCTTTCTATCTTCCAAAGGAGAATACTACAATAATCAAAGTGTAATAATCTCTCCACAAGCATTTACTAAGTGCTTACTAACTTCCAGCAATAGGGAGATGGAAACAAAACAAGCCAAGTTGTTTGATGTTTATGAAGACTAATGCTAGGGAAACAAAGAAAGGTGAAAACAGTCCCTGTCCTCAATGATTTAACCTTCTTCTTCTTTTTGCTTTTTGGAAGGCAATTGGGGTTAAGTGACTTGCCCAAGGTCACACAGCTAGTTTTTGTGTTAAGTGTCTGAGACCAGATTTGAACTTAGGTCCTCCTGACTCCAGGGCTGGTGCTCTATTCACTGTGTCACCTAGCCACCCAAGTTAACTTTCCAATAAGGAAACAACACACACATGATACATAGAGAGTTAAAGATGAGATCTACAGGTATGTTATCCAAGCTCGAACCTCCTTATCATTCACAGTATTTTGTCTTCCCCAACTGTTCAATTGTGTCCCCTAGCAAAAACAACCAAAAACATGAACAAAACAAAACAAAATAAAGCAAAATTAGGCAGAGAATTGGTGCAGCAATAGGGAGATGGAAAGAAAACAAGCCAAGTTGTTTTATGTTTACCAAGTACTCTGATATCAAATAACTCTGTTCTACTCTTCAATACAGCTAATGAATCTATTGTATTGCTGAAGTGATTGGGGCAAAATGCTGTAGAATGATCTATGGAAATAGTGTTTTTAATGTCGCTTAGTCCCAAAAGAATAAGACTGTGCCTCTGTTATGATTCTGAGCTTCTTGAGGCTTTAATTTCAACCATATATCCTTCTTTCGAGTATTCAAATTGATAAATGCCTCTCTGGATAGGACCATAATGCAATATTATCAGCACATGCAGATGGTATTTGGGATTGCAGTATCGGGCTTCTGATACATACTGCTACCACTGGCAGTACAAGTAATTGGTCTAGGGGAAAAATGGAATTGCTGGACTTCAGGGGGTAAAATAAACTAACAGCAGCAGGTTCAGGCTCATGTTATTTATTCATTCTCTGCAAAGGGAATGAAATAATTCTCATAATTTAGCATTGAAAGCCAAAGTAATTACCAGTGTAATGTTACACATTAAAAGGTGGTGAGAGCTAGACTGCAACTTATTAACTTTACTTATTTATTTTCCATTCATAAAATGTATCCAGTGCCCAACTGTACCATAATTCCTCTCTAATGGAGTGCTTTCTCTCCCTTATTCTAAGATGGCTTAAAAAGATTTGTCCTCCACTGGGTCCTGAAGGGCAACAAGTGAGGAATGTCTTACACCTTAAGGGGAAATGGTTTCACAAATACAAAGTACTCTTTGAGAAAGGCTTGACTGGTGTTGATAGAGATTGGCTAGGATTAAGGGAGTATAGTGAAAGTAAAGGGTGGAGGTATTCCTGTACTGTGCTGTCCTTTTTTTGTTTGTTTGTTTGTTTTGGGTTTTTTTGGAGGGCAATTGGAGTTAAGTGACTTGCCCAAAGTAACCTGACTAGTAAGAGTGTCAAGTGTCTGAGGCTGAATTTGAACTCCTGTCCTCCTGACTCCAGGGCCAGTGCTCTATTCTATGTGCAACTTAGCCACCCCAGTGCTGTCCTTTGGGAAAGATTTTCTCTACCCTGCTACTGAACTCATTGTTCCTGAGTTCCTTGTGCCATAAAGACGTCTCAGGAGGTTTATTTCTGGAAACCACTGATTTTCCTTAGGTGAACAAGAGAGGTTGGCTGCCTCAGAAGCTTGAAGATCTCCAGTAAAGAGAGAACCCACTAGCTTCTGAGGTAGCCAACTTCTTTTGTAGATAGTTCTAATTTTAGGAAAACTTGGTTTAGATTGAGCCTAAGTTTTCTTCTGTACATTTTCCACTCAGTACTCCTAGTTCTGGTCTCTGAGGCCAAGAAGAACAAACCAATTCTTCTTCCACTTTGTAGCTCTATTGTACCCTTCAATATTTTCTTCTCAGAATAGATTCCTCAGTTTCTCCAACTGACGCTTATGTAGTAAGGTCTTCAGAATGTTCTCCAGCTCATTAACTTCCTTCTTAAAATGCAGCACCCAGAACAGAACCCAGTCTTGCAGATGTGATCTGCCAAAGGCTGCATACAACAGTATTCATGTTTCCCTGAGCCTGAACACTACCTCTCTCTTCATATGGCCTAGAATCACAAGAGGCAGAATGGTGGAGTGGACAGAGAAGCACCCAGGAAGATCTGGGTTCTAGTCCCACTTTTAACACACTGACTGTATAACGCCTCTGCATATCACTGAACCTCTCAGTACTCACTCTAAGATGACAAATTGCAGAAGAGGTTCCAAGCTGCATTGAAAGAGGGAGTTTCTTTACCTTAGAGTTCCCTATACCAATGAATTCTTAGGTTTAGTCATTAGCTCCAAGATTACATGAACATTTTTACCAGTATGAATCCATATTGAAATTGAAATTCACTGAAACACCCCAGTAGTTTTGGAGCCAAACTGCTATCTAGTCATGCCTCTCTGACCTTGTATTTGTAAACATCTTCTGAGCCCATGTGTCAGACTTGATATTTATTCCCATTAAATTCCATTTTTGGATTTGACCCAACATCCTGGTCTGTCAAGATCTGTTTGCATTTTGACTCTATCATCCAACATAGTATTTGTAATGCCTAACTCCATTGCATCTACAAGTCTGACAAGTATGTCGTGTAGCTTTTCATCCAAGTCACTTATAGAAATAGTAAGGACCATAGCATCGAGCTCAAATTCCATACTGACTCTCTTCCATATTGACACAGAACCCTTAATGATTCTTTGAATTCAGTTATTCTTTATCAGATCAGAATTTGCCTAAGTATAAACTCAGATAGCTCACATTTCCATGTGCATAAGCATCTTTATCAAATGTTTTCATGAAACCTAGGTAAACTAAGTCTCCAATTGTTTTCCATATCTGTTCTAATCATTCTGTGATTATTTCCTACTTGCCATCATCCTCTCTCTACAGAACGAAATGATTTTTTCCATAGTTAATTAATATTGCATAGTTGATACTTCTTTAACTTTCCATTGGGTGTGGGGACTGGGGTAGGGGTAGAACCCTTAGACTCCAGACATACAAATAAAATTAGTAACTCTCTAATTAGCAACTTTTCCAAGATTAGCCAGGAACTGGGCAATTTCTAGGTGGAAATGATTAGATTGATTTCATGCCTTTTTTAAAATTGATCCTACTTACAATGAATTGATTTTGTCCTGTTAACTGTCTAAGTCATGGTTCTTTGCCACTGAACTTATAGTTCAGAAACTCAACTGTCCTGGAATGAGTTAAGAAATACAGTTCTCTTGCTAATTACTGTTCTACTCTTGCCTCAAGGAAATTAGTTATCCTTGGAGGATGCAAGTAGACACCAGGGAGTCTGGCTTAGTATCTTTATACCACCAAGCTACCCTTCAAGGATGTCTGGTCTGCTATCCAAAGAAGTCTGGTCCACTATCTCTAACCTTATAGGTGGGCTCAAACAATGAACATTTTTTTTAGTCACAGGAAGAAAGGAGAGGGCTGTTGCTAGCCCTTCATTCCCAATTTCCAACCAATCAAATTGTCCCTCATGCCTCAGTTCTATAACCAATCATACTGAATACCTCATTAATGATGGTGAGCTCTTGCAACCAATCACATTTTCCCCACCTACAAAATTCTGTTCTTTGTTCTATATGCCCCCCCAAACTATTTAATGTATCCATTTCCCTTACTTGGGGTCTTAGCTTTGCTGGCAAACTGAGATCTTATTTAGTAGTAAATTTGTGCTTTACTAACAAATTGATCATGCTTGGAACTTTGTGCCTCAGTTTACCTTGTTTTCACTATAACAAGGTGTTGACCTTCTAGAAAGAGGAAAAATCACACTCTCCAAGTCAAACCTAGGAAACTGTAAGGCCAGTTGGAGGGCAGGGACAGGTAGAGATCACATGTACCTAGGACCACAGCTGAGAAGTACCCAGTGAGCTACAGTGCTTGACTATTATCACCTATTACTGATAAAGGCAGTTTTGTATGTTACCAGGCAACCTTTCAGTAAAATGTTCTATTGTGGAGGGAGTCAGGGAGGGAGGTAGAGAAAATTTAAAATGCAAAACCTTATGAAAGTGAATGTTGAAAACTAAAAGCAAATAAATTATATTTTTTAATGTTCTAGAATTTTCCAGGAATTAAAGTCAGGCTTTCTTAGCCTATAGTTTGCAAACTCTATTGTCTTCCCTTTTTGAAACTCAGGACATGAGGCTATCTTTAATTCTTCAATTATGGGTGCCATATTTTAGAAAAAAATAATAATTTCTTTTTAATCTAAATTTAAGAAACAACAAATTGCCATTCCATTTACAAGGTAGAGCAGAAAGAGATAGGAGATATCTATTAGGCAGTTTGCTTTTCTTTTTAAAATATATAATAAATTCAAATTCAACCTATATCTTTCAAAACTGTATTGCTTGTCTGAAATTATCTTTATTTCTGGTCTTTATTCCATTCTCTTAATGTACTTAAAGAAAGATGCTACAACGATCCTTCTTTTCTTCCTTCCAATGCTCCTTTCTTCCTTCCACTTTCCTTTTTTTTCCTTTTGCTAGAGGCAGCAAGATGGCACAGTAGATAGAGTACTGGACCTGTTGTCAGGAAGACAAAAGTTCAAATCCAGCCTCAGACCCTTCTTTCTGTGTAACCCTGGGCAATTCACTTAATCTTTGTTTGCCAGGTTTTACTCATATGTAAAAATGGGGGAAATGATAGCACCTACCTTCTCTGGTTATTGCAAGAATAAAATGAGAACATTTCTTACTAGCTGTGTGACCTTGGGCAAGTCACTTAACCCCGCTTAACCTCCAAAAACAAAAAAAAAAGTAAATAAAAATTTTAAAAATGAGAACATTTACAAAATGTTTTGTAAACATTGAAACACTGTAAAAATACCAACTATTATTGATATTATTTTTATTATTACATAATCTTCATCCATCCTCTCCTTCTTACCAACCTCATTAGGAAAAAAAAAGGTTGTCAAAACTCATATGACAGGTATGCATAATCAAGAAAAAACAAATTCCAACATTTATTATTCCAAAAAATCTGTCTTATTTTGCATCTTGAGTACCTCATATCTCTTTTAAGAGGTGACTAGCATGCTACATGATCATTTCCTGGAATTGTGATGGTCACTAAATTGATCTTAGTGTTCAAGTCTTTCAAAGTGGTTTTTCTTTATAATCTTGATGTTATATATTATATAAATTGTTTTCCTCACTTCTCTCTGTAGCAAAAGTTCATATGACTCCTTTAAGATTTCTCTGAAACCATACCTTTCATCATTTCTTATTGTGCAATAATATTTTATTACATTTATATACTATAATTTTTCAACCATTTCCCAATCGATCAGCATCCCCTTTGTTTCTGGTTCTTTGCCACTGCAGAAAGAGCTGCTACAAATATTTTTTTGTACACATAAATCCTTTCCCTCCTTTGAATTCTTTGGGATATTAAGCTTAGTAGTGTGAATTCTGGATCAAAGGGTGAGCACAGTTTAGTGGCTTCTGGGGCACAGCTCCAAAATGATTTCTTAAATCACTGGACCAATTCGGAGCTCCACCAATAGTGAAGGTGCTGATATTAGCAAAGCAGAGCATGTTTACAGCATGCCCAACAGTATAGTGAAGGGATTTAGAAACAATACTATGCAAGAAATAATTTGAGAAATAGGAAATGGTTAGATTAAAAAAAAGAGCAATGGGTAACAATATCTGATTGGATATATTTAAGAGCAGTAATGAGGAAGAGGAAGAAGATTTGACTTGTGTCCTCCCTCCACAGCAGTGGTTTTTCAAGGGCGGTACCTGGAGGTGGTCCATGAAGCCAAAACTATTTTCATAATTAAACTAAGGTGTTAGTTTTTTTTTTTTTTTTGGAGGGGGGAAGGCAGGGTAATAGGGGTTAAGTGACTTGCCCAAGGTCACATGGCTAGTAAGTGTTAAGAGTCTGAAGCTGGATTTGAACTCAGGTCCTCCTGAATACAGGGCTGTTGCTCTATTCACTGTACCACGTAGCCACCCCAAAGATGTTATTTGTTAATGAAAATTATCTTTCATTTTCCAGCTTCATAAATATGAAGGCCAGAATTTCTTCACATACTTCAAAGCAACACGACTACAAATTGAATGCAGAAGTAAATATGAGAATCCAACTGTCTTCAATTCAGCCAAACATTAAAGGGATTTGCTGAAACATGTAAAACAATACCACTTTTTCAATTTGAAAAATAGTTATGTTTCATAAAATATATTATTCATGTCAACTTATGATAGATTTATTGTTATTTTTAAAATGGATATGTCAAAATTTTTCAGTATTAAATTCTAATATGGGAAATATTTACAGATTTAATCCACACACAGAAACAGTTCTGTGGGATCCTCACTAATTTTTAAGAATGTAAAGGGGTACTGAAACCAAAACATTATAAGGACTACTGCTCTCCAGAACAGAACTGGAATATGTGTCTAATTAATCAGGATGCAAATTTTGGCTCAATTTAGAAAAGAATTTTTTTTTAACAATTAGAGCTGTCCAACTACAGAATCGAATACCTAAAGCTAAATATTTCCTGTTACTGAATATATTAAGAAATAAAGACAAGAAATGTCTGGGCAATTAGCTTTCAGAGAGGTCCAAGAAGATAGTTATATTATCAAGGCAATTGTATGAATTAAATTCGCTATTCTGTTCTACTTAAATATCATATTATTCTCATATTATTCTAATAGGATACAATCAAATAGGATGGGAAATCAAATACAATGAATAATATTAGTCATAAAAGGTATTTTCCCCCCTCACCACAAGCTTAAAACAATTCCAGAGATAATGAATGGAGGTCCTGGAAGCAATAAAGGGAAGAGACTGAGGATACATTCTCGAGAAGCTAAAATATCTGGCCTACTTTGCTTCATTTCTTTGGTGTTTATATATTTTCAGCTTATTCTTCAGCTCAGGGTATTTTTAATCAGGAGAGTGAAATAGCCTTATAGTGAGTGAAAAACATATTTACTTGCTCTCATATTTTTCTGTTCTTTTTAAAAAGGATTTGCTTGGCACCTTAGCTTATTCAAGGAAGAAAGTGATTTTTTTTTCTTGTTCTTAGGCCTCACTGAATTCACAATAATTGTTCTTCTAGGTGTTTCATAATACATTGGCATAAACCATTCTATTTCATTTAGGAGCTATTTATTAAAAAAAAAAAGACAAAATGGCAGACTTGGATTTACAGACCTATAGAGTGCTTGGTCTGGAAGGGGAGCAAGATCATCACATTCAGAGGATCTGAGGGTCAGAGCTGGAAAGAGCCTGAGATCTCATCTAGGCCAACCCCTCCCTTTATAGATCGATAAACTGAGTCCCAGAGAAGTATGTGATTGTCCAGAGATTTAAGTATAAGATTTTTACGGTTGCTGAATATAGGACCTTTAAAACCAAAAACAGGGTAATGTTAAAAAAAACAGAACATTATTTTATGGGGTCAGATAACCTTGGTTTATGTAACAATGTTGTTACTTAGGTTTGTGGGGAAAGCGGCAACCGCTCTGCACCTTCATTTTTGCACTGATAAAATAAAGATAATAATACTTCTGATATCAGTGCCACAGGCTTGTTAGAAATAAGGTGCTTTGTTTACTATGAGGCAAAATATAAATGCAGGATGTTAGTACTATTGTTACTACTTGCTAAATCCCAACATTTCATCCTGACTTGCATTAATTGGGCATCCACAGGGAGCAGTCATTCCTATCAGAGACCCAAGGATAAAGGGCCTGAACTACCATTTTAGAATGTCACAATATCTGCTGTGATTCTCACTGGACCAAATGTGTAGCCTTTTATCAAAGCAATCTATTCCTTTGGGCGAATTGCCACTGGAGTAAATATGTCACATAGAATTGGATGGAACCTTAGACATCTAATCGTAACATCATTAAAATCTTAAAGCTGGAATAGATGATGGAAATCAAGTCCATACCCTTCATTTTACAAATGAAGAAACTGAGCCTCACAGAAATAAAATAATTTGGCTGAGAACAAAGAGGTAGGATAAGATTTGAGATTTTAACACAGATTTTAACTGAGATTTTAACTCAGACCCTGTGACTGCAAATCCAACATTCTTTCCATTAAAGCACACTGCTTCCCTTAGGTAACAGAGTCATGGGATAAGGGGGATTAAGTTGTTGACTGAAGGTCAATACAGGGAGATATTTATGAATTTGGGACTAGCTCTTGGGTCCAGAGTGTAGGTAACTGAGTACAGAGACCATGTACTTTGTCCATCTCTTTACAAAAATATTAGAATTTACTTGCATTTCACCTAGGGCTTTGGCCTGGGGTCTAGATCAGTGGATAATGAGGATTTGTTTTAGGGATTTATCAGTAAAATAGAAAGGGCCAGGCATAGTGAAATAATTTTATGGTCATCTGAATTTGCAAGCTGAGAAGCCTCTTCTTTCTCTTCAGCAGAGATATGCAACCATTGTGATGTAGGTAAGGAAACGGGATTGAAAAAGATATTTACTTGCTCTCATATATTTCTGTTCCTTTTAGTCATGTATTAACAAAGCAGCTGGGTTTGTTGCTTGGATGGGGAGAGACAAGAACAAGCTGACATTGTGCCAGGGGACAGTATGGTTCACCACCTGCTAGGTGCTTTTCATTTAGGGACTAAGAAGGATTGTCACTGGTCCTCAGGACAGATGCTGCAGACATGATTCCAGAAATCAGCTGAGTATTCTCTGTTGTCAGGAACAGTGTCTTCGGTGTAGAGAACAAGGGCACACTGTTCAGAGTCTCTGTGATACCAATTCTATGTGTGACCTTTGTGATGAAAAAAAAAAGACTATTCAAACTGCCCAAAGTAAGCCATAATAAAAGTGAGGCCAGAACACTTGGTCCAACTTCATGACCTAGGATAAAAAAGGAATAGAAACAACCGAGCTTGTAATTTCTGCCTAAATCAATGTAAAAATGGGGCTATATGAGAAGAGGCAGGCCTCCAGGAAGAAAAGGAAAGATCTCATGTTGTGGTTGAGGGGAGAGGCATTAAACAGTAAAAGAGCCTGGGATAAACAAGAAGGAAAGCCAGCAAACAAGAGGGAGAAGCTGTCCCTGGGATAGAGAAGAGAAAACTTTTTAGGGAATACTTGCTTCAGAAGACACACCTTTTTTTCTTCTAAAGTTAGGAAACTTCACACAGGGGCAAAGGAAAGTGAGCCAAAGAAAATGAGAATAGGAGGCCTACTATAGATGGAACAAATGAAAGTTTGCATAAAAGAGTGAAGTTGATCAGGGAAAAAGAGAATGTCAAAAATAAGCAATACTTCAGAATACTTCAAAATAAAAAATAGTTCAGAGAGCTCAAGGAGGAGAAGAGAGGGTTATTGCCAAGGGCTTGAGATAAAAACATCAGACTGAGGCTCCATAAAAAGAAAATCTGCAGAAAATGGAATTATACAAGACAAAGTACAGAGCAGGGGTGTGTGGCACAGTGAGTGCCACAGAGAGATGGCCTTAGATTCAGAAAGACCTGGGTCAACTGTGGGATCCTGAACAAGTCTCTTAAATTCTCAGTGTTCTGGGCTACTTTCTAAGGCTATAAGTTATAAAGTACCAATCTGCTTCAGTAGAGAGAATTTTCTCACTCCATATCAATGATATCATGATCCCAGTCCCTGTGGTACAAGGAAGGGTAACAATTGCAGACTAATGCTGGGTATCATCCAAAGGATGCAGGAGCAAGCATCACAGCTCAAGAAGTGGACTGTTATTTAAGAAGGGAGAAAATGCCCCTGGGTCTGAAGGCTTCACTGCCCATGTCTACAAGGCACCTAAAGGTTTTGTGTGTGAACCTTCAACTGCTCCAGAAGAAAAATGAAAGAACCATCACAATGAAAATAGAAGAGTTAACAATAATTTTACAAAAGAAGATAGCAAAGATGATAGAAACTGTGGTATTAGTAGGTGCCAACCAGAAGATAATGTAGTATGATGGAAGAAGTCTCTTGTTTTATAGGGGCCTTAGGCAATCTCACCTCTTATTTTATGGGGGAAGCAAATTGAGGAAGAATAGTGTTGTTACTTTCTTCAAATACCTGGATTTATTTATGTGTTGTAGCCCACCAGTAGCACATCATAATTCTTGAGGGTAGAGAACATTCTTCTATCCCCATGCAGGATCCTGAATGGCAGCTTGCATAGGGTGGGTGCTTAATGAGTGTTTACTGAATTGATTTGCCTTCAGTCCTTGCCAAAATCATACATATGGTGTGTATCCAGGATCACAGAACACTAGTCATAATGGCCTTCACAATGTGATGGAGTTCAACCTTTACTTATATAAGAATTCCTTCTAAAACTTCCCCACTAAGTCCTTCCCCATTCTCCACCAGAAAACCTCCAGTGATGGGGAGTCCACAAAGGGTAGAAAAATTATTGAGAATCAGCTATTTTCCACTTCATAATCCTTTGTATGACAATAATTTGAAGCTCTATAGTAGTCAAAAGTTTACAAAGTGCCAATTCTACTTGGGGATAACTCCAAATAATAGTAATGGTATTGTTACAATAAGCTTAAATTTACCACTCTGTGGTTTCCACCTAATGCTCTCAGTTCTATCCTTTGAGGCCAAGCAGAATAACTCTATTTTTTCTTCCACATTACAGCTTTTTAAATCTTTCAAGGCTGCTTTCTTATTCCTATTAAGTCATCTTTTCTCCAATCTAAACAGCCCCTAGTATTTAATTAATCTTTAAGTGGCAGAGTTAGAGCAACTTGGTGGAACAGTGGGAAGAGTGCTGGACATTGAGTGAGGAAGACCCGAGTTCAAATCCAGTCTGAGACACTTACTAGCTGTGTGGCTCTGGGAAGTCACTATTTGCCTCAGTTTCCTCATCTGTAAAATGAGCTGGAGAAGGAAATGGCAAACCACTCCCATATCTCTGCCAAGAAAGCCTCAAATGAGGTTAAGAAGTATCACACACAACTGAAACAATTGAACAACAGCAAATGATAGCATCTCCATTTCTTTTACTATCCCCGTTGCTTTCTAATTATGTTACAGTTAGCATTGTTCTTCATAAAAGGTGTCATCATAGATAGAACACCAACCTCCTAGTCACTTTAGTTCATAACTTCTTGCTTGGACTATTTAACTTGCCTTCTGATTGGTCTCACTGCCTAAAGGTTTTTCCCCATTCCAATCAAGTGATTTAGTGGATATCAATTAAGTGATAAATTGGATATCTACCTATGACAGACACCTCATTACCCAATGAACTCTGGGAGCTAGCCCTCTCTTACATTTAGGATCAAATACAAAGTCATCCTTTTGGCATGTAAAGTTCTTTTAAATCTGGCCTCTCCCCACTTTTCCAGGTTTCATACTCTTCACCCTCTATGCACACGCTACAAACCAATTGGCTCACTTGCTTTTCCTTGGACATAGCATTCAGTCTCTGACCTTGGTGCTTCTCTGATGACTCTCTCTCATTCTAGGAATTCTCTCCTTCCTCATATCTATCTATTGGTTTTGATAACTTCCTTCAAGACTCAGCTGAACTCCCACCCTTTGAAAGAAAGCTTTCTCAATGCCTGAGCTGCTAGTGTCTTCCCTTATGAAATGACCCCTTTCTACTCTGAATATATCTTTGCAGCTAGATGGCTCAGTGGATAGAGGACTTGGTTCAAAGACAGGAAGACCTGAGTCCAAATCCAGCCTCAGACACTTACCAGGTGTGTGACTCTTGGCAAATCACTTAGCCTGTTTGCCTCAATCCAGTGGAGAAGGAAATGGCAAACCTCTCCAGTATCTTTTCCAAGAAAACTCCATTAGACAATATGGTCCACTGGGTCACAAAGAGTTGGGCATGACCTACTCACTGAAGAACAACATTTATCTTTATATTTAATGATTTACAAGTTTCCTCCATTACAATATTAGCTCTTGAAGGCAGAGACTGTTTGTATTTCATTGTATCCTTGCTGCTTAGCTAGGTGTCTTTAACTTAGCAAGTGCTTAAACAGTATTTATTAATTGTTTTGACTAAACAAAGTACAATAGACCTATCTCCTCCTTCATTTTGGACACTGCCTCTCTTAATGCAGCCAAAGAGGAAACTAAAGGAATCTGACCTATGGAGAAAGAGAGTGAATCAAATGCATTGTAGAATTATTTCAGGGCTTACTGAAGTTGTGTTGTGACAGAGGGCAAAGGATGCTAAAAAATCACATTTTCCCACACTGAAAAATTGATGAGAAAGACATTTTTTATAGAAAAGAAACAATTTTCAGACAGAAAAGTCTAAGCATAAGAATGCTATGAGAAAAGATGGCCAAGATGAGAATAACAGCTGAAGAGCTAAAACGATATCTAGTAATGTATTAGACAAAGAAATATAAAAGCAAAACTCCACTTACAAAATAGGAACTGAGAGAAGATGGAGACAATAAAGATATCCTTAAAAAGCTGTGGGAAATAGAAGAACTAGGACAAAGAAGGATCTTCATGTGAATCCTCACAAAACAGTTCTGGTTCAAGACAGTGTAAAGTACTAGGACATAAAACAGTGTCTATCCTAGACAAGGGGCAGAAGGAGGCAAAGAAAACTTAATGTCTATATGAAAAATAGCCAAAGATATTTGAAGCTACTTAGACAGAATTGTGAAGGGAGAAAGAAGAAACAAGCTACAGTTACAAAGAGAATTTATATGATTTTATTAAAAATAATAGGGGAAATGTAAGAACAGCAATTTTAGGGATAGGGATTATAATGTACTAGCAATGCTGAAGCCTATAAATATGAATTCTATCAAGTGAACAACTGATTAGGAGAGGAAGACACATTACTACAAAGACAAAAGGAAACAAAGTTAAATAATTGTCCAAAAAGCTACTGGTTTTTTATTTTTTGAAAGAAGAATTAGAAAACTATGAATAGAGAAACATAGAATATCTGAGCTCTAGTATAATTAATTCCCTTAATTTAAGATTAGAAAGTTGAGACTCAGAGAAAATAAATGGCTTTGCATATTCATGGACAGTGTGGCCTAGCATTCAAGTCTCTTTTTCCCCAGTCCAATTCTCTGCCATGCCATGCTGTGGTGATATTTTTAATACTTCAATGAATCTGTGATCCCCTTGATACAGGTACCCCTTCCAATTAAGGCTAGCACAATTCAACTACCCCTCATCCTATGTGACTTAGATTGGTGTCCTACAGTAAATTTGATACTGAAAATTGACCCATTACAATGGCAACTTCTTGAGGGAAGAGAGGATTTTTGTGGGATTGTTTCCTTAGTACTTAGCACAGTGTGTAGTACAGAGTAAGAACTTAATATTTATCGATTCATTGGTCTAACCCTCAATCTCTTGACATTTCATGGGCATGGGGGCCACTCAATGTGCATCTTCTGTCTTTTATTGGCCAAGCAGTTGTCTGAATATTTACTTTATGTCATTTTTTTCCAATTATGTCATGCCTTCCCCATGACCACCCAGTAACTGTCCAGTGCTCCTTAGATAAACCTCAATTTGAACTCTTTGGAGTTTTGAACTTTTGGAGATTATGGTATTCCATGAACCAAAACTATACAGCAATTCTGGAAGAACAATGGTGTTAAAAAGATGGTTTTTATTTCAGGGTCGTGCTTTGGGCCTAGATGTACATGGTCAAGGTAGCAGTCAATATACTACTGACCTCAAGCCAAGAAAACCTAAATTCAAGGTCCCACCTATGACACACAAAGACTGTGTGGCTCTAGGGAAATCATTTAACCACTTGCTATTTTAGGACTTTACTTATAAGCTGCAGAGAAGCTATCAACCTCCTCATCTACAAGTTTCCTGTGTCAATGATATCATAGACCCAGTCCTATACTTGGTATAATTTGATAGATGGTATGACATTGATATGATTAGATCATATAAAATAACAGTATATTTTGATAAAAAACCTCATAAGAACTAAATATGATAATAGGTATATAATGCTTTGATAAAGTAAAAAAAAAGCCATATAAAAGTAAGACAATGCTATTTAGTAAAAAAATGCTTTCAATTATTTTTCTACCACATAGAATGGGGGAGTAGAAAGAAAGCTAGTAATGTGGGTAGAATTATTTGTTAGGTTGACATAATGCATTTATAACTTATTAAAAATATGTTATGCTTCCTTTTAAATTTCCTTAGAACTTCCCAGTCATGATTAATTTTCTAGCTTTAAATGAGTAATCTGTCTGTAGTGTTTTCCCAAATGAAATAAGGAAGAGCCACAGCAAATGCTAAAGTGAGCTTGAGCCTAGGGGGAGTTTGAATACTGTACTGATAAATAGGGTTCCTTTGCCTCTGGGTTCTTATTTCATATCAACTTTCATTAATTTCCCCTTCTAATGATTTCTGTGATCCCTGTTTGTATAAATGGGAAGTAAAATATGTCCAACTGACAGGTTCTTAGGGAACCATCACTAACTTTGGAGATAAAGTTGAAATAACCCCTGTCACTTCCCATCACACACATGCCATCAGATGCCCCAGTGGAGGGATTTGGGAAGAAATACAGCATTTGGCTTCTGCACCTGTGTAACATTCTCTCTGCTTGGTGGTCTTTGCAGTGAGGTTCCTAGCAGAACCTTGTAATGGGTGTCTTATAATGTTAGTGGAATTTAGTTATTAATATTCCCTGTATGCTTCACTGTGCTGGTGATTTCACCTATAGAGCAGTCAAGGTTTGCCCATGCAACCCTCAGGATTATCAAAGATTTTAGCATTCCTAGGTGTGTGTGAAGGGGTGGGGTGGGAGAGGAAGACAGGAAGGAAAGATTGGTGTCAGATTACCTTATACCAAACAAAGAAAAGGGGTGAGTCAACAACAGTCCTGTGAAATAACTCAGATGTCTATAGTACATAACAGATGATGGGGATTGACATTATAATCATCATTAATATTATTATTATTTCCTATTTTATGTTTACTTGTTTTTTGGTATCCCAAACACTTTAGCACAGTGCTTAGCACAAAGTAGTGCTTAATAAAATGTTTGTTGACTATCACACATTAATGTTTAAGAAAAGTCTTCCTCGGAGTGACCCTGTGAGCCTGTAGTGCAAATATTAATACTCTGATTTTACATATGAGGAATCAGAGGCTTGGGAACATCCACAATCACAGGCTTAAAAATGGCAGAGCTGTCCTTGAAGTTCAAGTCCAGCTTTCCCCTACATCATGTAACAATGGACTAGGAATAAAGAGACCTGTTTCCAAACTAAAATTTGCTTCTAACTTATCATTTCAAATGACTTCCTGCAGACTCCTCACCACTGGCTTACTCTACAACTATCTCTATCCCCACTGGATATCTGGATTCCACCTCAATTCCCCTGGTTCTGATAGTTGCCCTTTCTGCTTTATTTTGCTGGGTCCCAGCGCACCCCTCATCTCCCCACTATCCCCCGGACATGCCTTCCCAAGTTTGCTACCCTAGCTTAGTAGCATCCCTTTATGCTCTGTCTTTCCCCCTAAGACTGCACAGGGAAGGGGCTGTATTAGCTTTTATTTATATCCCTAGAGTTTATCATAGTGCCTGGCACAAAGTACCTAAATTTATCTATCTATCTATCTATCTATCTATCTATCTATCTATCTATCTATCTATCCATACTTTTGGCCAAGAAGATCATTGGAGCTAGCCTTAATTTTAGCTAGACATTGGAAAAAATCTTGCTTCCAGCACTCTCCCATCTCTTTCTTTGCCTCTCTCTAGCCTAAAACTATCCCTCACCCTTCATTCCTGACTCCAGGGTCCCAGTGCACACATGCTGGATCCTGATTGCTCAGAGAGCCAGCCCACCAGAGACTCCAGGAGGAAAGAGTTCCCTAGGTAAAGACCAGCCACCTGAAGCTTCAGAGCTGCTTCCTCTTTTCTATTTTGTTATATTGAAACTTTACTTGCCACGACCCCTTCCCCAAGTTCTTGAGACACAATTCTTTCCTGGATCTTTTCTCCCGTTGCAAACAGGTTTTGCCCAACCCAAAATGAACTAGTCTCTTTCTTCCTCTCATTAGATAGCTAGATAACTGTTGGGTTTTAAAAGGATTTTAATAGCACTTAAAGGATATAGTTGTATAAAATGAGACTCTGAAGGGACAGTGTGGTGTAGTACCCAGAGTCCTGGATTCTGAGTCAGGTAGCCTACCACTTACACCAGCTGCTAACTTTCATCACTTGTAAATGGGGAATAATTATACCTATAGTAACTTCCCCTCCGAGATGCTGTGAAGCTCAAATGAGGTGAGGTATATGCATTTATTTACAAACCTGTTATGTAAATGTCAGTTATTAATATCTTCTCCTAAGATATCCCTTACAGGGAGCCTAAGTGGTACAGTGGATAGAAGTCAGGAAGTCTGGAGTCAGGAAGAATCTTGCTAGTTGTATGTTGCTTGGCAAGTCACTTAACTCTGTTTGGCTCAGTTTCCTCATCTATAAAATGAGCTGGAGAAGGAAGTGGTAAACCACTCCAATGTCTTTGACAAGAAAACCCCAAATAAAGATAGCAAGAGTTGGACATGACTGAAACAACTGAACAGCAACGACAAAAGGCCTCCCTTATTCCATTAAACAAGCGAGAAGACTTTTGTTATAAATCTCCTATGTGTAAAGCACTGTTTGAGGCTCTACCAACATGGAAATGACAAATGAAACCATCTTTGCCTCCAAGAAGCTTACAACTTAGTAGAGTACCTATGATCTGCTACTTTAGATAGTGCCTGAACTTCATCTTAAAACAAGAGATGGACTCTCTGAGGCAGAGGTTAAGGAGGTGATATAGAAGTAGTTCAGGCCCTTACCACCTCTCACCTAAGGTTATTTCAATAGCCTCTTTATCAGGTAACCCACATCGTGTCTATCTCCACTTCAGAACATTCTATACATTGCTGCCAAAGTAGTTTTCCTTAAGCACAGATTCCCCTACTCAGCCAATTTCAGTGGCTTCTAATTACCTTGAAAATAAAATAGAAACTCTTCTGTTTGACTTTTAATGTCTCACACAGCCTGACCCTAACCTATATTTCCAGCTCCAGTGGATATCATTTCCCACTCTGTACTCTGATTCAAACAAACTGGGTTTTTCTCCATCTCTTACAAACAACATACCACCTCTTGTAACCATATCTTTATACTGTCTGTCCCTCCATTTCCAGAATGTACTCCATCCTTACTCCTACCTCATAGATGGGGCTCAGATACAATCGTCTGCAAGAAGCCTTTCCTGATTCTCTCCTTCTAAGTCTATACTGCACTTAAGTACTTTGTATATTTTTGTAATTATTATATTTATTGTAGTTTTGCATTAATATTTTGTTATTCCCTTTACATTTATGCTGTAAATATTTATATTTGTACTTATTGATTCCCTGATAAGACTATGAACTCTTCATGAGAAGACATTGTTTCATTCTTGGTACTTGTACCCCCAGCACATAAAACAGTGCCTGGCACTGTGTTTAAAATTACTTGTTATTTATTTGATATAATCATACCACAAATGTTTTTTACCTTTCACCAAGAAGGAGTACTTGGCTGACACTCTCCACCTAGGCTTACCAATTCCTGTCAGACTTTGTGATTTAAAATTCCTCTTCCTGCTTTATAAGACTCCCAATTTCCCAACCCTTTCAGGCACTTGTCCTAGCTAACTGCCATAACAGGAAACCACCAATAAGCAAATCCCTAATGACTTCCCTTCTCCTAGACATTAAAAAAAAACAAAACACAGCTTTGGAATTCCAATTATTTCACCAAAAGGAACAAATAAATAATGGCAAAATTGCAAATACTATGGCAAGTCAGGGTAGCTATGTTTTGGATAAAGGCTATGGGGCTAGAGGGAATGGGGTTACCCAATTGATTATAGGCAGTTTTGATAGATGTTTTGGGTAGTTGAAGTTCTCCATTTGTTAATATTCACACCAAATGTTACTGGAAGTCAGTCATTCTGGTGCTTTGAGAGACTTATTCAATTCTAGTTCAGACCTGCAGGTGCCCTATACTCGGGGGTTGGAGGTTAAAGACAATGAGAAAGTAAAGATGGCAGGCATCCAATAAAACACTACAAAGGACTGGTCAAGAGCACAGCAACTGATTAAATTATTTCCCTTGCAAAGTCAGCTGGTACTCCCAGGATAAGGTTAAGGCACTATTAATATGAAACATTATTTCTGGAGATGACTCCACTATCTAATATCTTTGTTTATTTTGCCTGAGGCTCTCTTCTCTCTTCCCTCTATTTTCTCTCTTGGTGAGCTCATCAACCATGAATTCGACTCATTTCTATTCAGATGACTCCCAGCTCTACCTGCATGTTCAACCTTAGTCTCTCTTTTGAGTTCCATTATTACATTACTAACTGACTATTGCACATTTCCAAACAGCTATTTGGCGGGCAACTCAATGTCAACATGTGCAAAAAAGAACTAACTCCTTTTCTCTCAAATCCATTCCTTTTTACTAAATTTCTTCTTCTTTGATGGAGTCCATATGATCAGCTCTGGGTTACTAGGAAGGACACAATTGATCATATTATAAATCTGTTCCATTTCCAAAAATCCTAGCAGCTTGTATACACAACAATTTATTCAATTATCATCAATCATTCAGCAATATGATTTGTAGATTAACAGAGAAAAATATGCACAAAAGTGCTTTTGATGCATAAATATACCAACTAATTAAAGTCTTGGACTTGGGCAGCTAACAACAGATGCTATCCATGGACTGATAGCAAGACTCTTTGCCAGACCTAGTCTTTTCATTTAAGTGATCAATACTATATATACTCACATAATCTCTCCTCCTTTTCCATAGATATTTTATTGCTAAAATGAGAAGGGAAATTATACAACTGTAATCATAATTTCCCTCTTTGGAAGATGACAGATCTATCAATAAATTCTAGCAGTCCCTAAGCTAATCAGTATTTCAAAGGGTACAGGTAGGCATGTAAATATAATAGGATGCTACCTTATTTAAACTCCTCTGGATAAGGGATTCTGGAAGTTTCACCCTCCTGGTCAGGGATAAGTACTAGACTTGTGATTTCACTGGCATGGAGAACTCCCAGGGTTGGTGAAGGTTGGGAGTGAGAGCTAGGGCGGGATTCTCTCTATCAATGCAGGTCAGAATCTTTTCTGCAACTTACAGTCTTAGAGAGTTGCCTAGAGAACTCAGAGGTTAAGTGACTTGTTGAGGGTCACAAAGCTAGTGTAGGTAAGAGGTCACTTTCTTGGCTTTGAAGTCAGGTCTCAATCCTACACAGTGCATTTCTGCTCTTTGCCTCTGGATAATTAGGCTAAGTTCCAATTAAAAGTTTAGCTTGTGATATTATTTTGATTCTTATAGAAAAGACATAGTAATATGAACAAAAAATAATATTTACCCCAATCTATTCTCAGAATCCACAAAGCCTTTCAGAGTGGCATTGCCCTATATTGAAATTGTACCTGGAAATTCAATAAGAACATTGATTCTCAATAAGCATTTAGTAAGCACCTATCATATGCCAGGCACTGCGTTAGATATTGGGAACACAAAGGGAAAAAATGATGTTTCTGTCTGCAGATAGCTTACATGTTAGTAAGGGGGCAGATAAGACATTCAAATAGATTAAATATAATGTTATGTCAATAAAAACAAATATACTTTAAGGAAGGAGAGTATAAAAAAGGATCCCCACCTCCCCTGGTTTGTAAAAGCATGGCAAGGCAGAGATTCAAACTTTGTTTCTTCAAAACATCACAAGTTATGAACAGCCACCCTCTAGCAAAGGGATCAACAATTGTATCAGGATAGGTAAAAGATTTTACAAAGGGCTATGTGAGTTGAGAAAAATGAAAGACCACTTTTTTTTGTTTGGAAGAGATGGGAGAAGGCTTCATGAACATGGTGACATCTGAAAGAATGGATAGTATTTCAAATGGTAGATGCATAGGGGAAGGACACTGCAGTTACAGGATACAATAAATGTATGAAGGTACAAAAAGAATGACACGTCATATTGTTATTTGACTAGCAAATAGGACATCTGAAAGGGGAAAATGTGAAATAAAACTAGAAAGACAAGACTAATCCTAGATCTATTTAGAGGCATAAAGGGTCTTAAGGATCATCTAGGATAAACCCTCATTTTAGAAATGAGGAAACCGAGGGCCAGAGAGATGAAATAATTTGCTCCAGGTCCTACAAGTAGTAAGTGTTCACAAAAAGCAAGGATTTGAACACAGGTCTTGAGCCTCCAAGTCTAGCATTCTTTCCACGGTACAACATAGGTGAGAGCCAGATTGCAGAGGATTTATATTATCTGGTTGAAGCTTATCTTTTTAACTTAGTAGGCAAAGGGGAATCATTAAAGGCTTTCTAACAGAGGAGTATTATATGATATGAATTGAAAGGGCAAGGCAGACAAGAGTCAAAATAAATGATAATGAAGAGAACTAGACTGGGAATCAGAAAACTTGGGGTTTTGTCTTGTTCGATGTGAAGTAAACACATATCCTTAGACAATCTACTAAAAAAAAATAGACTATCTAAGAAAATGCTATACTAGTTCCCAAATTATGATCATAGATAGTCAAAAGAGACCATGTAGGTCATCTAGTCTAAACCACTTTTTATTCACATTTAAGGACATTTTATTGATAGGAAAACTGAACACCAGAGGAATGAAGGAACTTGATTATATTCATGCAGGTTATAGAACCAGAATTGGGACTCAGTCTTTTGAGTCTCCCTTCCCCCTATGGGACATATTGTAGGATCTTGGCTATGGAGAAAGAAGAAGTGGGTAGCCCTTCTTCATCCTTCTGGGATGGAGCAGCACTGGTATCTGTGTCACCAACATCATAACCCATGTAGGGAGCATGGACAAACTTACTTACCAATTCCCATTCTGAAGGGAATGAAGGAAAATGAAAACAAAACAAAACAAAGGGAAATTAAGACTGCTTGGAATCTGTGTGAGCTCTTTGTACAAGACTTCATTTGACTGACAGGAAGACTGAATTGAGCAGAGTTTCATCTATTATCCTTATTGGCTAAAGCTGTGCAATAAAGGTTTTATGAAGAGATGTAACAAGCAAAAAAGGACTAATTTTTGGCACATTCTTTGTAGACTATTGCTAAATCAATAATAACACTGTCTTCAGAGTTTTGGGACAGCAGTATAACAAAAACATTTCCTGTCAATATGACTCTTTAATAACTATGTTCACTGAATGGCAAATTTGAAAAACAACACAACTGTTAGGTATTTACTCCTTTTTTTATAATGTTACATCTCAAGGGAGGAAAAGATTGGACATTAAGGCAAATTTCATTGTGCAGTATTAACTATGAGTTACCTGCACTGAAGTCTAATATAAAAAATGGGGAAGAGATGCCAGGCACTCAGCAGAAGTAGGAGAAAATGCAAGTAGTCTGGCTTCAGTCAGGACTATTTGTCTTACTCTAATAAGTATTCAATTACTTTAAGAAATTAATTGGAAAAAAGTCCTGCAAACAAAACTTGAACTGTCATAACTAATGACAGGGGAGGCAAAGAGTAAGAGTAGGAGCCAGACTTCCCTACTGTTATTGACAAAGGGACATGATTCTTTTTATTTAATGGTAATATCTAGGGTATGTTCTAATATTTTTATTATCTTTATTATTTTATGTTGTAAATGGGTGGGACATTAGAAATTATTAAGTCTAGTCCCCTTATTTTCTAACTGAAGCAACTGAGGCCCAGAAAGGTAAAATACCTTTTTCCTTGAGTTCATAGACCTTGGAAGAAAGAAGCAGCCTCAGGGCGGCTACGTGGCACAGTGAATAGGGCACCGGCCTTAGAGTCAGGAGGATCTGAGCTCAAATCTGTCCTCAAGACACTTAATACACATAAAAAACCTAGCTATATGACCTTGTGCAAGTCATTTAACCCCAATTATTCTCCAAAAGGCAAGCAAGAAAGAAGCACCCTCCATATTTGAAATTCTGATTTGAATAACTTGAATCTGACTCCAAATCCAATATTACTTCCCTTATTCCATGTTATTTCTTCTGCAAGTATCATTTCATTTGGTCCCCATAACCACCATATGAAGTAGGTGGTGCAAATCATATTATCCCCACTGTACAAATTTTGAAATCGCAGCTCCCACAGGTGAAGTGATTTGCCCAAAGTCACATAGTAAGTGCAGAAGTTAGGACTCAATCTAAATATTCTTACTGAACATCAAATGCTCTTTTTATTGAAACACATGGCCTTCTCTGACAAATGTTTTATTACCCATGTATTAACTTGTTGGTGAAATTTTGTTTTTTTTTGTTGTTATTGATGATGGTGGTAGCAATAGTAATGATTTCTTTTCATAGTAATAACTCTTTTGTATATTATATATTTGTACCTTTCCTTACAATAATCCAGAGGTTGGGGGAGGAAATATAGAATTACTGAAACATTCAAGTAGATGTGATCGCTTCAGTTAGGGAGTTCTGCCAAAGC
>WOXC01003300.1:0-18881 GCA_011680675.1 Gymnobelideus leadbeateri
ATGGAGTCTAAAAAAAAGACTATTAAGGGGATCAATGGTACTGTAATGGGAAAAAGGAAAGGATGAGCTAGGAAAAGGTAAAATATGCCATCTGAAGAGGCATCAAAACACACTCTAGAAGAAGGGAAAGTAAGAGGGAGAGGAACATCATTTAAACACTATTCTCACTGGTTCTGGTTCAAAGAAGGATCAAATTAATCAGTGAAGTTTAAGAATCTAACGTGAATAGACACATTAATTCATTAAATAGAGGAATTGGAGGGAGGGAGAGGAGCATTGTTTGAAATTTACTCTCATTGGTTTGGAATCAAACGGGGAGTAATTTACTCTGATAAGTATAAAAATTTGTTGTGTCCTATAGATAGTGGGAGGGTAAGGGGGGGGGGGGTGAAAAGGAGGAGACTAAAGGGAGGGATTATAAGGGAGGGAAATAGTAGTAAGGGGAGAGGGTAGGTTAAGAAGGGGGGTCACTGGGTGGGAACACTGAGGGAGGGGTGGTCAAAAGGGAAAACTTCAAGGAGGGGAAGGGAGAAGGAAGAAACAAAAATATAAACAGGGGAGGGAATAGGATGGAAGGGAAGAGACAGATAGTCATCATTACTGTGAATGTGAATGGGATGAACTCTCCCATAAAACAGAGGCAGATAGCAGAATGGATTAAAAACCAAAATCCTACAATATGCTGTCTTCAAGAAACACATTTGAAACAAAGGGATACCCACAGGGTAAAGGTAAAAGGCTGGAGTAAAATTTATTATGCCTCAGCTAAAGTAAAAAAAGCAGGGGTAGCAATATTTATCTCAGATAAAGCAAAAGCAAAAATAGATCTAATTAAAAGAGATAAGGAAGGAAACTATATCCTACTAAAAGGCACCATTGAGAATGAAGCAATATCACTATTTAATATATATGCACCAAGGAGTGCATACTTAATTAAAGCAGAGAGAAGGGAGGTCAGTGAATTGGACATGCAATTGAAAAAGCTAGAAAAAGAACAAATTGAAAATCCCCAATTTAGTACTAAATTAGAAATACTGAAAACCAAAGGTGAGATTAATAAAATTGAAATTAAGAAAACCATTGAATTAATAAATAAAACCAAGAGCTGGTTTTATGAAAAAATCAACAAAATTGATAGACCCTTAGTCAATATGATAAAAAAGAAAGAAAGAAGAAAACCAAATTATGAGTATTAAAAATAAAAAGGGTGAATCTACCTCCAATGAAGAGGAAATCAAGAAAATAATGAGGAATTATTTTTCCCAATTGTATGCACATAAATATGACAATCTTAGTGAAATGGATGAATATTTACAAAATCACAAATTGCCCAGATTAACTGAAGAGGAAGTGAATTACCTAAATAACCCCATCTCAGAAAAAGAAATCAAACAAGCCATCAATGAACTCCCTAGGAAAAAATCTCCAGGGCCAGATGGGTTCACTAGTGAATTCTATCAAACATTTAAAGAACAATTGATTCCAATACTCTACAAACTATTTGGGAAAATTAGTGAAGAAGGAGTCCTACCAAACTCTTTCTATGACACAAATATGGTACTGATTCCTAAATCAGGAAGAGATAAAACAGAGAAAGAAAATTATAGACCAATCTCCCTCATGAATTTAGACGCAAAAATTCTAAATAAAATATTAGCCAAAAGACTCCAACAACTTATCACAAAAATAATACACCCTGATCAGGTAGGATTCATTCCAGGAATGCAAGGATGGTTTAATATTAGGAAAACCATCAATATAATTGAGCATATCAACAACAAAACTAGCAAAAACCACATGATCATCTCAATAGATGCAGAAAAGGCTTTTGACAAAGTACAACATCCATTCCTATTAAAAACACTAGAAAGTATAGGAATAAATGGAGCCTTCCTTAAAATAGTTGCTAGCATCTATCTAAAACCATCAGCAAGTATTATATGCAATGGGGATAAACTAGAAGCCTTTCCAATAAGATCAGGAGTGAAACAAGGGTGTCCACTATCACCCCTCTTATTCAATCTGGTACTTGAAACGTTAGCAGTAGCAATTAGAGAAGAAAAAGAAATCAAAGGAATCAAATTAGCAAAGAAGTGACCAAGCTGTCACTCTTTGCAGATGATATGATGATATACTTAGAGAATCCTAGAGAATCAAGTAAAAAATTACTTGAGACAATAAATAAATTTGGCAAAGTTGCAGGATATAAAATAAACCCACATAAATCCTCAGCATTCCTGTACATCTCTAATAAAACTCAACAGCAAGAGATAGAAAGAGAAATCCCATTTAAAGTCACTGTAGACATTACAAAATATTTGGGAATCTACTTGCCAAAACAAACCCAGAATCTATATGATCACAACTACAAAACACTTCTCACACAAATAAAAACAGATCTAAATAGTTGGGAAAATATCAATTGCTCGTGGCTGGGTCGAGCTAAAATAATAAAAATGACAATTTTACCCAAACTAAACTATATATTTAGTGCCATACCAATCAATTTACCAAAAAAATTACTTTGTAGAGTTAGACAAAATAATAGCAAAATTTATTTGGAAAAACAAAAGGTCTAGAATATCAAGGGAATTAATGAAAAGAAATGCTAGGGAAGGTGGACTAGCTATGCCAGATCTTCATCTGTATTATACAGCAGCAGTCATCAAAACTGCTTGGTACTGGCAGAGGTGTAGAGTAGTGGATCAATGGAATAGATTAGGTGCAGGAGACCCAGCAGTTAATGAATATAGCAATCTATTGTTCGATAAACCCAAAGACCCCAGTTTTTGGGATAAGAATGCACTATTTGACAAAAACTGCTGGGAAAACTGGAATACAGTATGGCAGAAACTGGGCATAGATCACTATCTAACACCATATACCAAAATCAAGTCTAAATGGGTGCATGATCTAGGTGTAAAGGATGATACTGTAAGCAATTTGGGAAAGCAAGGAATAGTTTACCTGACAGACTTGTGGAGAGGGGAAGATTTTAGGACCAAACAAGAATTAGAGAGCATTATAAAATGCAAAATGGATAATTTGATTACATTAAATTGAAAAGCTTCTGTACAAACAAAGCCAATGTAAACAAGATCAAGAGGGAGGTGGGAAATTGGGAAAGAATTTTTACAACTTGTGTCTCTGATAAAGGACTCATTTCTAAAATTTATAGAGAATTGAGCCAAATCTATATGAATACAAGTCATTCCCCAATTGATAAGTGGTCAAAGGATATGAACAGGAAATTTTCAGAGAAAGAAATTAAAGATATCTATAAGCATATGAAGAAATGCTCTAAATCACTATTAATTAGAGAAATGCAAATCAAAACAACTCTGAGATACCACATCTCTCCAGTCAGATTGGCTAAGATGACAAAACAAGAAAGTGACAAATGCTGGAGAGGATGTGGACAAATTGGAACACTAATACATTGCTGGTGGAGTTGTGAACTTATCCAACCATTCTGGAGAGCAATCTGGAATTATGCCCAAAGGATTATAAATAATTTCATACCCTTTGACCCAGCCATACCACTCCTAGGGTTATATCCCAAAGAGATCATAGTAGTGGGAGGAAGAACCATATGTACAAAAATATTTTTAGCAGCCCTTTTTGTGGTTGCAAAGAATTGGAAACTAAAGGGGTGCCCATCAATTGGGGAATGGCTAAACAAGTTGTGGTATATGAATGTAATGGAATTTTATTGTGCTATAAGAAACGAGGAGGTGACGGATTTCATAATTATCTGGAGAGACTTATACAAACTGATGTTGAGCGAGAAGAGTAGAATCAGAAGAAATTTGTATACAATCACAGACATACCATATCTGTGACAACCAACTATGACAGACTGGACTCTTTTCAGCAATGCAGTGATATAAGTTAATCCCGAATGACTCAAGAAAGTGAGAAATGTGCCATCCAGAGATATAACTAGAAAGAACTGAGCCTGAATCCTGATGGAAGCAAACTAAATGATCTTGTTCTTCTCATTGTTTGGTTGTACTTCTTCCTTACCATCTTTCATCCCACCTAGTACAATATGCCTTTGTAATTGGAATAATGTTTAATATGAATGCATTTGCAGACCCTATACTGTACTATATGATGTCATGAGGGGAGAGGGGAGGGAAGTAAAGGAAATTTGAAAATCAAGGAACTATGGAATTGAATCTTGTCAACTGAAACTAAACTAATAAATTAATTTAAAAAAAAAAAAAGAAAAGAAAAACAAATGAACCAGGGAATCATACCAATATTCTTTTTTAAGTTGCTTTTTTTCTAGTATCTTAATCACAAAACATGAATATAATTGAATTAAGATTGGAAAAGCTGTATGACAAGGCTAAAAAAAAAAAAAAAAAAAAAAGAATTTTATTCAGTTTTGTTGGGCATGTGATTCTTAGTTGTAATTGTAGGACTTTTGTGTTCCAAAATAGCATATTCCATCTCTTCAGTTTACTTAATGTAGAAGTTGCTTAGTGCCGTACAATCCTGACTGTGGCTGCACAATATTTGAATTCTTTATTTTTGCCTTCATGCAGTATTTTGTACTTGATCTAAGAGGTTTGGAATTTGGATATAATATTCCTGGGAGTTTTCATTTTGGGATCTTTTTCAAGTGATAATTGGTTGATTCTTTCAGTTTCTATCATGTCTTTTCATTTTAGGATATCAGGGCAATTGCCTATGATAATTTCTGGAAGGATGCTATCCAGGTTTGATCACTGCTGTCAGATATTCTAATATTTCTTAAGTTATCTCTCCTGTATCTAATTTGTAGGTCAGTTGTTTATGCACTGAGAAATTTCACATTTCCTTCTTTTTTATTAGTTTGCTTTTGTTTTTTTGTTCGCTTGTCTTTTTTTTCCATATGGACTATTTTTTTATTAGTTTCATTTCAAGAAATCCTGTATGATAAATAATACACAGTGTGTTGAAAACTGTCCACCTTTTCTTTGCTTCCTTACAAATTTTCTCTTGTTTTCTGCTGTGCATTTTTTTACTTTGTTCTCCCCTCTCCTGCCCTAGAAGGTTACAATTAAGTTTGGATAGGTTTGTCTATACTTATAGATGTATACATATGTGTGTTTCTTTTATGATGTTGTTGAATTCTTTTTCATGATTCTTTTTCATTGCTGTAATTTTCCTGTAATTTTTCTTCTATTTTTATTATTTGTTTTTTTAAATCAATTTTTCAGCTTTTCACATTTTTATTATTTGTTTTTTAAAATCATTTTTTCATCTTTTCACATTTTCAAAGCCTTCTTTTTGGGCCTGAGATAAATTTCCATTTCTAGTTGAGATTGTATATGCAGTCATATTGAAAGTGTTGTCTTTTCCTAAGTTTATGCCTTGATCCCCCTTGTTATCATAGTAACAAATTAACCTTTAAAATATCAATGCCCTTCTTAAAATGAGGCATATATACATAGAATTGAATACATAAATACATACACACAGAAGATAAAAATATAATAAAAGAAATAGTTCCTTCCTAAATGTGCAACCAGTTAACAATGTCAATGGATAAGAATAATTGCAACGTCAAATAAAATAAAAGTTGATATGAGGAAGCATTTTCTACAATTGTGTCTTAAATAAGATTTTCTAAACATCATCTGATTAGGGAAACATGTGTGGAATATTATTTTAAGGCTGAATGTTATAACAGAATCTTCTCTCTTCCTTCCCAGTTTACTTTAAATCATTTTTTTTCTGTCCAAGGTAATACACATGCACGTGTACATATATGAATATACATATATACATACTTTCCCAAGCAGATTTTACTCCTCGTCTTTGTTTTTTATGCTTGTGGATATATCTTGTCTCCCACCCCTGCTGTCTCTACTTTGTTTCTATCAGATATCTTGCCCTCATGTTACTTGTCTACCCCTCTGCAGTGATCCTTCCCCATCTTTACATTTTAATAAATCTAAAGAGCCTTCTATATCCCCCTTTTACATATTCAGTCACCCTCCCCTCTAAAGATCCCTCCCTTGACCTCTTCTTCCTCCCTACACCCCTGACATTTCTTCTGAATTTGGAAGACTTGTATACTCTTCTAAATATGTATGTCTTGTTGCCTCTTAAACCCCTTCCCTAGGAAAGTAGGTTACCAGAAATACAAGCCCTCCTCCTCCATCAAATTCCTCTTATCAGTTCTACCTCTTGCATATCATTTGTACAAAATAATTACTCTTTTTAGCAGTTCCTAAGTGGTTTTACTTTTTAGATTAATATCATACTTGGTTTAACCCAATCTTTCTTATGACTTGTCCAAATATTAATAAGAATCTTGGACATACATTTTGCATTTTACATATATAAAAAGTAAACAGTTTGTCCTTATGAATCCCTTATAATCAGTCTTTTGTATGTACCTTATATTTCTCTTGGCTCTTGTATGTCAAATCTTCTGTTAAATTAATTTTTTAAGTCTTAAAAATCTGAGAGCTAGGAGTGACTAAGGGGCACAGTTAATAGAATCAGGACGACTTGAATTCAAATCCAGCCTGAGACACAATGCAAAACTAGCTGTGTGACCTTGGGCAAGACATTTAACCCCAATTGCCTTACCCTCCCCCCATTAAAAAACAACAACAAAAAAAGATGAAAAGTCTGATAGTTGATCAAATGTCCATTTTTTTCTGTTCAAGATAATGCATACTTTGCAGGGTATGATATTTTTTGTCAGAGCCCTGGTTCTTCTGTTCTTTGGTATATCTGTTAGGTCTTGTGTGATTCTAATTGTGGCACCATCATATTTAAATTCCTGTGGCTTGGACCAATATAGCCTCTCAAGCCAACTAACCACAGGGTTTGCTACTTGTTGTTTAAACAGCTTATTAAAACAATTGGAACCTATCCTGGAGGTGTTTAGTCTTCACAAGAAACAAATCTAGTCCTGGGATTTTCCTTCTGATCTTCTCAAATTATCCCAGGAATACCCTGGGTTATTGTCCCTACTCATTTATTTTTACCCACACTTTCTTCACTGTAAGGTACTATTTTATTTCTTTTGTGGGGGAAAATATTGAGAGTTTGGAATTTTCTGACCTACTCTGCCACCTTCCCAGAATCTTTCCAAGCTTTGTTCTTTGTAGGTAAATTCCAGTTAACATCAGAAATGAAATGAGGTGGTGAGTATAAAGCACTCGTGTTTGTCTTCTAGAGTCCTTTTCTATTGAGACAATGGCAGATATTGAAACTGCAATGGAGAGTACTGTACCAACCATCCCTGATCCTATAATTGATAGCAACAAGTACTTGGTGCAAACCAGGGCATATCACTCTTTCAATGTGGAAACTCTCCATAATAGTGTTGGACACGTGGATTAATAAATCACTCTAAATTACTAAGAATAAGATTTTACTGCCAAAGAGGACCATGGATATACCCATTTTATGCAAAGAAAAGTACATTAGTCTCTTGCTGATTCTTAGAGAATATATGTTTTAGCACACTTTTCAAAATTGCTGCCTTTGTTAACCTGTTTCTTGAAGGAGACAGAAAGAGCCATACATTAGGGGTGATGAATCTCAGTATTCAGTATGACCATGCATAAAAAGAAAGTAAAGGACTCCACATTTGACAAATTGTTGTGGAAAAATTATGTCTTGGTGTCTGAACTTCATTTCAAGATCAATTCCAACAAGGTAGAGATTTTGAAAGTACAATGTTCAAAGACATATTAACTCTGTCTGGAATTCAAATTTTCACCCCAAGATTATTTGAAAGGTTGGGAGAAAAGGTATTTTGTCCCATGGTGAGAAAGCAGCTCCATCCTGCACTGGCTAGCCCAATGCAGACCAGGCCCCACTAAACTAGAAGCAGGCCTTGGGGCAAATGAATCACTGGCAGCAGTGACAATTTCCAGATCTTTCATCCCACAGATGCCAAAGAAAACATAGAAGGTTTGCAAAAAATATCTGTCACATCTGGGTGAGAGTGGAATCAGGAAAACATTGAATGTAAAAATAGAAATATTGTATGATGATCAACTGTGAATGACTGGCATTCACTACACTACTCTTTGTAGCACACTGATCCAAAACATTTCTGAAGGACTCATGATGAAAAATGCTAACCACCTTTAGAAAAAGAACTGTTGGAGTCTGAATACTGACTGAAAATTGAAACATACTTTATTATTTTTAGTCATTATTTTATTATACAACATAGTTAATATGCAAAGGTTTTGCATGACTGCACATATATAGTCTATATCAAATTTCTTAGTTTCTCAAGGAGGGGGGAAGCAGAGAGAGATAATTTAGTATTAATTTTTTTAAAATAATGTTATTTTGTTTACATGTAATTTAAAAAAATAAAAAATTAAATGAAAGTCATTTTTAAAAATTGTATTAGAGGTAGAAAAGAGAGAACCACCCACCTGAACTCTCCCAATATTTCAGTCCAAACAACTTTAAATTAATGCCTTGAAACCAAATTTTCGAGTGGCAATGCCTCTAAAAGGATGGGGTTAGAAATTGTTCTGGCCTATGAAAACAAGAGTTTGTCAAGAGAAATCTGTGACACCTGGATGGAGGCCTACCTGGAGCTAACACATGTGGTATGGGAAACAGTGATCACAAAAATGGTGGCAGCCCCTATAGTTCTCACCCCAGAGACAACAAGGAATTTGTACAATTGGTCAGAAAGAGATTAGGGGGTACCCTTTGTTGGCACTGGCTGCCATTAATAATAATTGGCAACTCTATTGCCCATACATATTTCTGGGTTACACTTCCAAAGTGAAGATCAGGGCTGGCGTACAGTAAAAAGTGGCTGGGACCCTGTTTATAGTTTCAAAGGAAAGGATACGAATGCTTGGGAATTCAGGAGTAAAATAAAACAACAACAAAAAAAACAAACAAAGAAAAAACCTGACATGGAAAATAGATCCAGGAGAGACATTTTTAAAAAAATTGAACTACCTGAAAGCCATGATCAAGGAAAGAACCTAGATACAATATTTCAACACATAATCAAAGAAAACTACCCTGATATCCAGAAGATAAAATAAAAACTGAAGGAATCTCCTGATCACTTTTTGAAAGGTGTATTGTAGCCAAATTCTGTAGCTTCCAAGTCAAAGAGAGAATACTTCAAGCAGTTGCAGAGAAACAATGTAAATATTGTGAAACCACAGTCAGGATCAAACAAGAGTTAGTGACTTCCAAACGAAAAGAGAGGATGACTTGTAATAATATATTCCAGAAAGCAGAGCTAAGATTGATACCAAGAATAAACTACCCAAAAAATTTAGTTCAATCTTTCAAGGTTAAAATGGATATTGAATGAAATTGAGGACTCTGAAACATTCCTGATGAAAAGACCAGAGCCAAACAGAAAATTTGACATTTAAATATCTCTCAATAGAAGCATAAAAATGTAAAATTAAAAAAAAAAAACAGTATCCTTAAGGGACTTAATAAAATTAAACTGTTCATATTCCTATATGGGAAGATACATGTAACTCCTAAGAACTTTATCATTATTAGGTCAATTAAAAGAAGTTTATATTGACAGAGGTCATGGGTGTGAGTCAATTACATTGGAATGATGTAAAAATGAAGGCCTGAGAATGAGGGATCCACTGGGAGAAGCAGAAAGGGAGAGGTAAAATGGGAAATATACTTTTTAAATTAAGGAGGCCAGCAAAGAAGCACTTTTATAATGTAGGGGAAAATAAGCAGTGTGGTAGATAATGTTGGAATTTTGTTCCCATTGGGACTGGTTTAAACTATAAAGAAAATGTTACATACTCAGGTATGTATAGTAATATAACTTCCCAGTAGACATAAGAGATAAATGCGATAAGAGTAGGGTTGGGGGAGGGGATAAAATGGATGGCAAATTAAGGGAGGCAGTGATTGGAATCAAAATAGACTTTGGAGGAGGGATAGGAGAGAGAGACAGAAAGAGAGGTAGAGAGACAGAGACAGATAGACAGAGGGGGGAAGCAGAAGAAAATTTGTTGGAGGAAATTATGCAGTTGTTATCCATAATTGTATATGTGGATGGGATGAGCACACAAATAAAATAGGAAATAGAAGAATGGATTAGGCAACAGAATTCAACAATATAGTTTACAAGAGACACATTTGAAACAGAAAGACATAGTCAGAGCTAAAATAAAAGGCTGGAGCAGAACATATTATGTTGCAGCTGAAGTGAAATCATGATATAGCAGCTAAGTGCCACAGTGGAGATAGTATAGTCTAGTGTTAGGAAGAACTGAGTTCAAATCCAGCCTCAGATATTTACTAGTTCTGTGACTCTGATAAAGTCATTAAATCCTTTTTGCCTTAGTTTCCTCATCCATATAATGAGCTGGAGAAGAGGAGGAATTGACTGAGACTAGGTCTGTAGAGAATACTATGAAAATGTGCAGCTCAGCTCTCCAGGATCATGTCCTTATCACCCATTAATGTGACTCCATCAGCACTGAGCAATTGAGATAAACCAATGGTCTTTGGCCCATAAAAAGCCCTTCAGGACATCATACAAGTGCTTGGGATTATTACTATCAACATATGACTGAATTTTATGTGCCTTCCTACTGAACCAGGAATCCTACATCTCCCTGTGCATCACTTTGGCTTTAATGGAGTTAATGCCTTCTTAGAGATGGATGAACTAGAGGGTGTCCGTCTCTCTCTTAGTTGTTGCTGGCAGACCCTGTGCAGTTGTCAATTTAGCAGCATCTGACTTTCTGTATTGTTTTTGTCAGTCCCGTCTTGATATTAGTGAGTGTTCTGGCCCAGCTGAGTTATGCAGGACTGTGTGCCACACATCTGCAAGGTGCCCATTCCTTTTCTGCTCCACTATTGCCAACTGAGTTGGCTCTGCTTTCCCTCCATATTAACAATGAACTGTTCCCTCTCTGAGAAATGCTGTAATCTGTTGACATTCAGTCTTCTGGTAGTTGTCTTGCATTGGGGCTGCTGCTTTTGTTGAATGCAAATATTTAGCTTAGAAAGCATGAATCTATGCAAAGTCCAGCACTCTGCCACATATCACCTTTGCAACTCTCACATCTCATCTGTCTCTTCTCCTTAGATTGACAAGGTATATTGAATGTCAAGAGCCTTCATCCAAGGATCTAGAAGGCCACATGTAGTCTCAAGGCTGCAGGTTCTCCACCCATGGGACTCTGTGCCTGTTTTGGTAGTAAATTATTACAGAATTATAAGCTTGTCATTTTTCAGCACATTTATGATGAGACTCTTTAGGTCTTGACCTAAATTGACCTCTTTAGGTCAATTTCTCCTTGACCTTATCAGGGTTGGATATGGTAGAAGCATATGCCCTGATGATGGTGGTGTGGCACCTTTCTGCAAGTGGCAATCACATTTTCATGAGAAAATGAGACAAAAGGTTTTTTCTTCAGACACATCCCAGATTCCTTCTGATGACATTCTTTTAGCTGACTTGGTAATAATAGCTCTCGGGGGAGATGAGCTCAGTAAAGTTTATTCCTATATCTCTAGTCCTGGCCTTCCCCACAAAACACATGCATGCATGTACACATACACACACACTCACACACTCACAAACAACTCTGGTTACTGCTCTGGCATCACAGATCAGACTGGTTAATGACTTTATAACTCAACCAGAGAGATAGAGATTCCTAGAAATCTCTTCAAGGATGATGGAATTTATTTCCTGAGTGCTTAAGATGCAGAAGGGACTTTGTAAAAGTAGCCTCAGTAAATATTATTGTGTTCTTAAAATATAGTAAGGACAGGGATTGAGGTGGAGGGCATAGCCAAGATGGTGGAGTCAAAAACAAACTTGGTTTGGACTCCTGCTCCAATCTCTTCCAATACATGTAAAAAATGACTCTAAACAAATTTTGCAGCTACAGAAACCACAAAGTGATAGAGAGAAATAAATCTCCTGCTGAAGGAAGCCTGGTAGGTGTATAGGAAGTGTCTACAGCACCAACCTGGGAGCCAAGCACAGGGCATCATGATCCAGAGCTGCCCTGATCAGCGGTGGCCTGAGCAGATTTCAGGAGAGTGAATCATCAGTAGCTGTTGAGGTTTCTAGACTTGTGAACTCACAAACTCCAAAGACAAAGTAAAAGGTCAGTGTGGAACTCTGTTGGAATGGGGCGGAGGGTAGGTTGACTGAAGAGCCTGGTCTGGCCCCTACCACTGGATCAAAAAACTGCAGAGGTGGCAACTGTAGCCTCTGCATGGCTGCCTCTGGAGCTCCTGGTCTGAAAATCATAGGGGGACCAAGCAACCAAACAGAGGACAATTGTTCTTGCTTTAATCTGCTTGGATCCATATTGCTGTCTTGGGTGGTGGTCCTGGAGTATGTGGCCAGCAACCAGAGCTTGTGGGGAATTGTAGAGAGCCCTCATAATAGCTCCAACAGCTGCAAAAGCCTCAGCAATTTGGGACAAACTCTCTCCATTATGGAAGGAGGGTTCTTTCATGGCAAAGAGCTCAAAAGTCAAGTAATTGGCTAGCAATATGAACAAGCAGAGGAAGCACAAACAGACCAGAGAATCCTATTTTGGAGGAAAAAAGAGTCAAAGCATGGAGCAGGATGAAGATGATGTAATCTGAACCCAAACACCAAAAACCTCCAAAAATATGAATTGGTTATATGCCATGGAGGAGCTCAAAAAAGATTTTGAAAATCAAGTAAGAGAAGTGGAGAAAAAATTGGGAAGAGAAATGAGAATGATGCAAGAAAATCATGAAAAGCAAGTCAATAGCCTGCTAAAGGAGACCCAAAAATACACTGAAGAAAATAACACCTTAAAAAATAGAATGGGGGGGGCGGCTATGTGGTGCAGTGAGTAGAGCACCGGCCCTGGAGTCAGAAGGACCTGAGTTTGGATCTGGTCTCAGACACTTAACACACAGAAACAAACAAACAAAAAACCTAGCCGTGTGACCTTGGGCAAGTTACTTAACCCCAATTACCCTCCAAAAGGCAAAAAAAAAAAAAAAATAGAATAACTCAAATGACAAAAGGGGCCCAAAAAGCCAATAAGGAGAAGAATGTCTTAAAACATCATATTTGCCAGATGGAAAAAGAGTTTCAAAAGCTCACTGAAAAGAACTATTCTTTCAAAATTAGATTGGAACAATTGGAAGCTAATGACTTTGTAAGAAATAAAGATACTATAAAACACATCCAAATAAATGAAGAAAAAAAAAGAAGACAATGTGAAATATCTCACTGGAAAAAACACTGACCTGGAAAACAGATCCAGGAGAGATAATTTTAAAATTATTGGACCACCTGAAAGCCATTATCAAAGAAAAAGCCTAGATAATTTCAAGAAATTATCAAGCAAAATTGCCCTAATATTCTAGAACCAAATAGAAATTGAAAGAATTCACCCATTGTCTCTTGAAAAAGATCTGAAAAAAGAAAACTCTTAGGAATATTATAGCCAAATTCCAGAGTTCCCAGTTCAAGGAGAAAATACTGCAAGCAATCAGGAAGAAATAATTTGAGTACTGTGGAAACACAATCAGGATAACACAAGACCTAGCAGCTTCTACATTAAGGGATCTAATGGCTTGGTATATGATATTCTGGAGATCAAAGGAGTTAGGACTAAAACCAAGAATCTCCTACCCAGCAAAAATATGGCCATTCAATGAAATAGAGCATTATCAAGCATTTTTGATGAAAAAACCTGAGCTGGTTACAAAATTTGACTTTCAAATGCAAGAAGCAAGAGAATGAAGAGAAGCATGAGAAGGTAAACAGGAAAAAGAAATCATAAGGAACTTATTAAAGTTGAACTATTTGGGGATGGCTAGGTGGCGCAGTGAGTAGAGCATTGGCCCCGGAGTTGGGAGGACCTGGGATAAGTTACAGCCTCAGATACTTAACACCCACACAAAAAAACTGGCTTTGTAACCTCGGGCAAGTTACTCAACCCCAATTGCTTTAAAAAAAAAAGTAGAACTATTTACATTCCTACATGGAAAAACAATCATTGTAACTCATAAGACTTTTCTCAGTATGAGGATGGTTGAAGGGCATATGTATGGACATATATTTATACACACATATGTATGAAAATGAGCACATATGTGTATATAAATAGGTATGTGAGTGTGGGCATATGTATGTACATGTATAAATAGACAGAGGGCACAGAATGAGTTGAATATGAAGGGATGATATCTAAAAAATAAAATTAAGAGGTGAGAGAGGAATTTATTGGGAGAAGGAGAAAGGGAGAGATAGATTAGGGTAAATTATCTCATATAAAAGGGACAAGAGAAAATTGTTGCAATAGAGGGCAAGAGCAGGAAGGTGAAAGGGAATGGGACAACCTGATTCTCATTGAATTTGGCTTAAGGAGGCAATAATAAATATACTCAAATGGGTATCTTACCCTACAGGAAAATAGGTGGTAGTGAATAAGAGTGGGGGATGATAGAAGGGAGGGCAGATTACAGGAGAGGGTAGTTAGAAGCAAACATTTTTGAAAGGAATAGGATCAAAGGGAAAATAGAATAAGTGGGGAGTGGAATAGGAGAGAGGGAAATATAATTAGTCTTTCACAGTATAACTACTATGGAAATGATTTGGGTAATTACACATGCACAATATATATTGAATTGCTTATTTCCCAGTAGAGGTGGGTGAGGAAGGAAGAAGGGAAACATCTTGAACTCAAAGTTTTAAAAACAAATGTTTAAGAATTTGTTTTTTACATGCCACTGGGAATAAGATATACAAGTACTGGGGTATAGAAATCCATCTATCCCTACTAGAATGTTAGGCAGGTGATGGAGGAGGATATAAGAAAGAACAGATTAGGGGAAGGGTTATTCAGTAGGATTACTATTTTGGGGTGGGGTATAGAGGAAAGAGAGGGAGAAAAATTTGCAACTCAAAATTTTGTGGAAATGAATGTTGAAAACTAAAAATAAATAAATATTTTTTAAAAATGTAGTAAGGACCTATTTCCTGTCTGAGAAGCTTGGCTGGTGTTACTGCATCTCCCTAATGTGGTCCTCCCCCAGGCAAAGGAGAATATGTGGGGGTGTAGCCTTGTAATGGTCCTGGGAGAAAACTGGATCCTGTGTGAGGTGGCTTCAAATAATGTGACAAAGTGTATGAGAACTAAAGCAAAATGAAGCATATGCACGTGCATGCACGTGCACACACACACACACACACGAGGTCATTGTGCATAGTAACAACAATTCAGCAATGATGACTGTATAATACTTGGTTACTTTGACCAATGAGCAAAGAATTTTAAAGAACTCATGATGAAAAATGCTTTTTCTCTCCAGAGAAAGAACTGATGAACTTTGAATGCAAATTTAGTATAATTTTCTCATTTTTTATCACTGTTGCTCTTTTGAAATGTAGCTAATATGAAAGTGTTCTGCATGATTTCACATATAAATGTGAAACCATAAAACTTGCCTTCTCAGTGGATGGGGAAGGAAATGGGAGGGAGAGAATTAGAACTCAAAATTTAAAAATAAAAAGTTGTTAAAGTGGCTGAATTATGTATGTCTATATAGATACATGAATATATAAACATATATGATTTAATAATTCCCAATTATTCATAAAATGCCATTCATTGTTTCTAAATTTTGAGTGCCAAATTATTTTTCTCTTTCATGTCACTGCCACACTTCCTGAAAAGACAAATATATAACATTGACTAATCATGTGAAACCAAGCAAAACATACTCATTTGCCAGGTTGCAAAAGAAACAATACACAGAAAAGGAAAAATGGAGAGAGTAAAAAAACAAAAAATATATATATAGAAATTGTAGTGGTAATCATTCAATCTGTACTCACTGTTCACCTGTTCTCTCCCTTGGGATGGATCAAATTTTTCAAGGGTCCTTTGGAATTGTCTTGGATCCTTGTCTTGATTAGAGTAAGTCTTTCACAGTTTATCATTACTACCTTACAGCTATTTCTCTGTATGATGTTCTCCCAGTTGTGTTTAATTTGTATCAGGTCATATGTCTTCCCAGGTGTTCCTAAACCTTATTGTTTGTCATTTCATATAGTAACATAATATCCTATCAAATCTTATATCACAACTTGTTCTCCCATTCCCAAACTGATGGTGATCCCCTCAATTTACAATTCTTTACCACCACCAAAGTCATTGTTATAATTACTTTTTTTGGTACAAATAAGTCATTTTCTTTTGATCTCTCTGAGATGTAGAACTAGTCGTAGTATGGCTAGATAGAAGGGTTTTTAGTTTTATAGCCCTTTGGACATAGTTCCAAATTGTTCTCCAGAATGTTTAGACTAGTGGACAACTCTACCTACAATGCATCAGTGTACTCATTTTTCTAATCCACTCTATTATTTGTCATTTTCCTATTCTGCTGCATTAGCTAATCTCATAGGTGGTAGGTGGTATTTTAGAGTTGTTGCTACTTGTCTTTTTTCTAATTGGGGAAAGCGGCTGTTTTTTTTTAAAATACATTTTTCTTAGCTCCACATATATTTAAGAAATCATGGAGCCAAGATGGCGGAGTAGAAACAGCTCTTCCAAGCCTCTCTGCCCCCAGATTCCCCACAAACTATGTAAAAAAGGACTGTGAACAACTTCTGGCGCCCCAGCACCCACAGAACAACACAGAGAAGCTAACCTCCCGCTGAGGACAGCCCAGCAGCCCTGCAGGAAGGACCAGCGCAGCGGTCTGGGAGCCGGCAGTGCACAGAGCGCAGAGCGCAGGAGCCCAGCCGAGCCGAGCCCAGGTCCGCGTGAGCCGAGGTTTTAGCTCCAGGGCGGCAGGGCCAGCAGCCGGCTGGAGGAACCCCAGAACACCAGGAGCTGTGGCGATTCCAGAATTATCAACATAGACATACCTAGGACAAAGTAAGAGGTGAGTGTCCTATGGACTTTGGGGCCTGTATTTGGGGAATGCGTCAGCTCCCTCCCCTGGGGGCTAGAAGCCCCTGAGGAGACACGACATTTTGTAGTTTTCAGAGGCAGCTCTGGCTCCCAGCCTACAAATCGTGGGGAGATCCAGCGATCAGTCTTGGGGGATAATCGCTCTTGCTTCAACCTCCCTGGATCTGGATTGTGATCTAGGGTGGAAGTTGTGGGTGGGTTTACAGCTTGCCAGAAACGGAAGTTGCCCCCCACGCGTTCGGGACGAAAATTCCTCTATCTGGCCTTAAAGCCATAGTGTGGCAACAAGCCCAAAAGTCAAGTAATTAAGTGGCAACATGCCAAGGCAAAGGAAACAGAAAAATGCAACCTAGACTCCTATTTTGGGGGCATAGAGCGGGAAAAGGACTGTGAGGTCAGAAGTCCTGCTCCAAAAGCCCCAGGGGAAAACATGAGTGGGTTGCAGGCCATAGAGGACCTTAAGAAGGACTTTAAAATCAAATAAGAGAAGTGGAGGAAAAATTGGAAAGAGAAATGAGAAGGATGCAGGAAAAGTATGAAATGAGGGTCAACAGCCTGACTGAGAAAACAACACCTTAAAAAATAGACTAACTCAAATGGCAAAGGAGGCCCAAAAGGGCAATGAGGAGAAGAATGCCTTAAAAAGTCAATTTGCCAGATGGAAAAAGAATCTCAAAAGTTCACTGAGGAGATTCATTCCTTCAGAGTTAGACTGGAGCAAATGGAAGCTAGCGACTTTATGAGAAATCAAGATGCTGTTAAGCAGATCCAAACAAATGAAAGATTAGAAGGCAATGTGAAATATCTCATGGGAAAAACCACTGACCTGGAGAATAGATCCAGGAGAGACAATTTAAAAATTATTGGACTACCTGAAAGCCATGATCAAAGGAAAGAACCTAGAAATCACCCTTCAAGAAATTCTCAAGGAAAATTGCCCCAATGTTTTAGATCCAGAGGGCAAAATAGAGGTTGAAAGAATCCACAGATCACCTCCTGAAAAGATCCCAAAAAGAAAACTCCCAGGAATATTATAGCCAGGTTCCAGAATCCCCAGATCAAGGAGAAAATATTACAAGCAGCCAGGAAGAAACAATTTCAATATTGTGGAAACACAATCAGAATAGCCCAGGACCTGGCAGCTTCTACACTGAGGGATCAAAGGGCATGGAATATGATATTCCACAGGGCAAAAGAACTGGGAATGAACCCAAGGGTCACCTACCCAAAATACTCAAAACTGAGTATTTTGTTTCAGGGGAAAATATGGTCATTCAGTGGAATAGAGGACTTTCAAGCATTCTTGAGGAAAAAACCAGAATTGAATAGAAAATTTGACACCCAGACACAAGAAGGAAGAGATGCCTGAGAAGGTAATCAGGAAAAGAAATCAAAAGGAACTTATCAAAGTTGAACTATTTACATTCCTATATGGAAAAGCAATAACTGTGACTGATGATATCTTTCTCACTATGAAAATAATGGAAGAAGGGGGTGTGGTCATATAAATACATATGTGAATGTGTGTGCATATGGTTACAGTTATATGGATAGAGGGCATAGGTTGAATTTGTTGGGAAGGGAGAACACTCAAGGGATGAAATTATGAGCTGAGAGAGGAAAGTGGCAAGAGGAGATGGGGAGAGACAGGGTAGGGTAAACTATCCCATGTAGAAGAAGCAAGGGGAAGTGGTTGCAAAGGAGGGGGAGAATAAGGAAGGCTTAAAAGGCAAAACCACATTCACATTGAATTTGGTTCAGGGAGAAAATGACATACATACTAAATGGGATATCTCAACCTGCAGCAGGATAGGGGGAAGGGGGATGAGATGAGGGATGATGGATGGGAGGGCATCCTTGGGGTGAGGGGAGGTTGGAAGTACCCACTATAGAAGAGGGACAGGATTATGTAGGGAATGGACCAGGTGGGGGGTGGGATGAGTGGGAGGGAATTATAAGCAG